>JAVIWB010001628.1:0-234326 GCA_031893035.1 Dermolepida albohirtum
GTTTCGATGATTTTATCCTATCACTGAGAGCCAGTCTTTGTAAAATTCTGTCTTCTCTAATCGAGGTACAGGGTTTTCTGCCACTTTTTGGTCTGTTAACAAACGACCCACTCTCCTGATAGCGACTAATGGTTGTACGGACTGCACATCGCGAACATTTTTTTTTTGCAATTGCAGCTATTGATAACTTCTGGGAATGCAGTAGCACTATTTGGGCGCGTTCCCCTACCGACAACTCGCGTGTTTTAGGCACTTTTCTCAACAAATAACTGACACAACGTGAAAAAATAGGATAATCTAATTGATCTCTACCACAAACTCACAAACGCACGTTGGTCACACACTGCTAGAATTACACTAAATTTCTAAAATTCACAATTTCCCCTTTCCACCTATTCTTTTCAATAGGGGATTAACTAGGGTATTCAAAAACGCATTTCTGTAAATACCATTAACTATTTTTACGGTTAATTTCCGTCAGACTAGGATAATACCGAGAATAAGGGTTTTTACCTGGGATGTCTAATACATCTGAGCATGGTTGTATATATATATATATATATATATATATATATATATATATAGATATATAGAGAGAGAGAGAGAGAGAGAGAGAGAGAATAGTTGAAGCAATGATAACAAATTTATTTATGAGAAAACAGTAGATTGAAAGAAGAGGAGAAAATGACCAAAGGCAAGGTGGAAAATAGAGAAATAACAATAACTACTGGATGAAAAAAAGACTAAAAGTAATAATGATAACTATTGATATTCTAACAACCAAAAGAGGCAGGTAAAAAGAATGTAAATTACTATGTGACTATTCTTTAGCTATACAAGAACGTAATATTGAGTCTTTCGGTATATTTATATCAGTGTTTGTTAATAATTAATTTAAAAAGAATAAAATTAATTATTAGTCATTGAATTCGTTCGATTCGATGTATGTATATGAATATCGTGATAAGGGAAAACCGAACTACATAATTCTTAAAATGAGATATGCAAAACTCTTCTAATTGAAAATTTTGTGGTCGAGCCTTCTCTTTAAATCTTTAGGATTAGTTTCCGAATTAACAATTAATACGAAATTAAAAAACGAAGCATTTAAAAATAGATTTTATTGATGCCTACCGAATAATACTTATCACATGTAGATGTGTGTAGTACTTTTGTAAAATAATGTTTTACTAACTTTAAACTTATAGTATATATCTATAGTATATTTACATATCCGATTTTAAATAATACAAGTAACATAATCATTCAAATCAATATGCGGATGTATGTACAATGGGTAATTCTAATAGAGCCTGAGGTTGATTAACTTTATCGCTGAAGGTTGATATATAACCCCTTTCCACATTAAATGTGCGTTTTGGCTTTCAACGGTACAGATCGTGTGCGGAATTTGTTTTGTACGGATATTTTGCCGTAGTTTTCCAGGTGCGTCACTGTTTAATTATCTGCTGATGACGACAACTTACTTATCGAAATACGTATACAGAATACGAAAGTCAATGTGGAAAGGCGTTATATATCAACCTTCAGTGATTATGCGGCTGTATCGGTAAACCTCTCAAATATGTGATTACTATCCAGTAATATTCAAGGAATTGTTTGTTTATCGGTTAATCCCATTTCGCGCTAAAGTTTTAAAGAATTATTTATGCAAATGTCATCTATAAATAAAATAAATAAAAATAATAGTAATAATTCTAAATATCATAATGATTAAATTCCGATACCTTTTGTTAAATATGCAAAAAGGAAGTCATGCAATCATACAAATATGAAAAATTTACTTTAATTAGTCAATATGTTGATAAATGTCACGATCGAGATAAGTTATAATCCTTTTATTCTTTTTTTGACAAATGTTATTCATTTCCGTCCACAAAATGCTCAAACAGGATTCAAGTTGTCAAGCAAATCAAACAAATAATTTTTTCAAATAATATTATCCAACTTTTAAAATTTCCCATGTCTATTTTACGTGTTATAAAAATATTTCTTATGTCATTATTTATAGTTCATATAGCATTTCTAATATTCGATATTATTTTAGTATGGAAGGAGAAGATACTATCATTTTTAGATATTCCACTTCTCTATGTTTTGTTGAACTAGTTTACGATACTTTCCTTTTTCAATGTCGTTCATCCTAGTTTAAGTAAAACAATTTTAAGAATCTTGTGAAACGAACACACAGTGTATATCTTGGTTCTCAGCGGTATAGATCGCGTACGGAGTTTGTTTTCGTACAGGTATTTTTCGCCGTGGTTTACCAGGTGCGACACACAGGCTTCATCAAATTCAACTTCAGATTTGATATTATTATTTTTATATATTACTAATATGCTGAACAAAAACATAGTTTTGCGAACATATTTATTACTTAAACTAAATATTAATTTGATTTACGTTCCAAATTAGTAAAATAATTAAAAATATTAACTAACAATGTAGTAGTAGTGTTAATATTAAGTGCATATCCTTTGTTTGCTATAACCGCTTAACAACAACGTGGCATTTTGCTAACTAATTGTTGGACATTTTCCACTGGTGTCGCAAACCAACATACCCTAAATTACTTTTTATAGTTCTTATGCAGTCGTTGGTTTATCATCAAAAGCGGTGTTTTTAAAGCCTGCCCACAAATTCTCAACAGGGCTTATCCTAGAGATTGGGCAAGTCACTCCATAACCTCAATTTTTTTTCTAGAAAACACTGTATTGCTTCTCTGCTTGAGTGTTTTGTGTTATTGTCCTGTTGGAAGATCCACTTTAAAGGCATATTGGTAACAATATCAATTTGAAATGTAGTCCATTGCTTAAACACCATGCTTAATAAAAAATGTGGCATAATCCGGTTCATATGCTGAGTTTGCTCACTTGAATGTTTGAACATACATAGGTCAAACATTAATTTGATAGTAATGCTGCTATCATTCAAGTTAAAATCTTGTTTTCACTTACGAAGATGATATAAAAGGTTGTTTCTTTGCGCAATATACATACAATACAATTGTCATCTGTTCTACTGTTTTTCCAGTCTTCCACGCGCCTTAAGGAATTGTTTTACCTGTTTTTGACGAGATAGTGTTCTTACCTTCCTCGAGATTTGTTTTTAAAAGTAAAATTAATACATACATTCTGTTATACTTATTTTAAGTGCCCGGAAAAATATTACCATTGTAAAGTTGAAGTTAACATGTTGTTTATTTAGGCAGCTATCTCCAGTTTCCTCTCCGTGCGGACAAATGTTATATTCAACAAATAGGGCACAGCACACAGCGTAAAGTAAAAGAACACTAATATCGACTACAAGAATATCAAGACTTGTACTAGATGAGAATATTAGTAGCTGCTTAATGTTAATGATTTTTTAAGACGCGCATCATCTTCGATATTCGTATCACCACGTTGACGTGCGATCCAGCGAGAAAACGTGGCTTTCAAATTGCGAATTTAGACATTTTAGCGTTTTCCATTTGGACACTTTATTCATACTTACGGTGGCTATAGCAGAAGTGATCACTCCTGCGCCGTTGTATTATCCTTTGAGATAGTTTCTTCGCTGACGTTTCGATGAAATCCCATTCTTCTTTCCTGGTGTCACATAACAGGTTATAACCTCGCGTCTGTTCGTCATGTATATAGCTAAATATTTTCGTAACGTAAACAAATTGGAATATGCATTTCCGATAAGGTTCGCACGTTATATTTATCTACAGCTAGTCGATTAATGAAACCTTTGTAATTTCGAATTGATGGAATCAATTCCGTCAGGCTCATCTCTGAAATTCTGGTCTGCGAGCTTCGGTTTCTATAGGAGAAATACAGCTTCAAATGGAATCTTATTCCCTCTTTACGCTTTAACATTAATTTCCCAACTCTAGAATTGCCTCTCGTTCTTCCACTACTTTTTATTACCGTTTTCCAGAATCAATTTCCTTTTTCTTTTATCAATAACGTGCCATATAGCTCACTTGCACTATAGATATATAATTTTTCATCTTTACAATAGCAATTTGCTATTCTAGGCAGCAGAGAGACAACATCTCATGATTAATTTAATTTATTATGTACACTAAAATTTTTTGGTTGATTTTTCAGTCTCCATTAGGGTGAAACTTTTGAGAAGTCAACTAATTGCTATAAAAATTTACATTATAAAATTCTTGAATAGACTAACATATTCTATTACACATTTCTATATCATGATAGAAAGTAAATAAATGACAAATTAAATATAGATCGTTGTAGCAATGTGTAATGGAAGTATAATTTAAAGCGCTGCAACAGGCATGATTACTTGGCATTTGATAAATTCCACGTTTATGTTTATACAGTGGCAGTGTGTACAGTCTATATAAACACTAAAACCCGTTGATATTTTAATGAAAAAAATATTTGTGATCTATATAATTAATAAAGAGTCTAATCTCCAGTACTGTTGATGAAGGGTTCACAGTGTTTCTTCATGCTAGCAACTAAATTTTCTGCGCAACTTTCTTGAAATTTTCTCCACATCTTCCTTAGATACCGGCAAAATTACCTGATGTTTAAACTACCTTAACTGGAAAGCTTTTGCATTACGATAGTCCACACGTTTTCTTATGAGATTGCATCCTGACTTTGCGAAGGCCATTCTATTGTATGAATATCGTTTGCATCTTTCCATTCAACACGTAATCTACTGCAATGTTTCTGATGGTTGTTCTCACGCAAATACCATTCTGGTGTATCACTGAAAATCACTTTTGCACGGAAAGTAGAATTCCCTTTTGATACAATTTTATCATTCCACATGAGTTTAAAGTTCCTGTAAATATGCATAAAGATCCGAAGTCACACAAGAAGCATCCCCACTCATTCATCCATCTTAACTGTATACTATACACTGCGATCAATAATACCGTTTGTATCACAGGGCCAAGTTTTCTCTCTAGGCATCCAAGCCCAAAAAGAAGATTCATCAGAAAACAAACTATTTGACCAATCTCGCTCAATGTTATTACGAACTCAGGCAAGATGCTTTTCGCTGTGATTTGCTGGCAGCAATGGTTTTATTACTGTACTGCGATATTTCAGATTATATTTGTGTAAACAATTACATTAAGTCTTCAAACTTACTTTTATATTCTTCTTCCTCAATCCTATTTGTCAGTTACGCAATGTTAATTCAGGCCTTTTTTAAGCAAAGTGATAATGGCTTTATCTTGCCTCCTTGTAATCTCCCTCGATCTGGAATATTATCTATTGACTTTATTGTTTTATTTCGATTAATCCACAATTAAATGAATCCCGTGGCGAAAATATCTTGCAGCGGCGCAGTTATGAACATTTTTAGACATTTTGCGTGCATAAGAATACTTCTACAAAGCGCTAACGCCTACCTCACAGAAGAATCAAGACTCAACTAATACAAACAACTAACATGGCGTATTAGGGGTACTGTCCCTCTACCTGACCGTACCACTTTGCCCCTCTCGCATCCTTCCACTAATAAGTAATTAGCAGTTTGTGACTTCCACGTAGACTGTGCTTAACTTGTTTAAAGCTATAAATTTTATTTTTAATACCTAATACATTAGACATCCATCATTTGTGTGTGTTAAGATATTTTTAATATTTCTTATGAATTTCTTAGAATTGGCTTCAATTAGACGGTTAAACTTCATATTTGTATAAAATTCCTTCACGTCTAGTTAGACACATGGTTCTCTAAATTTTATTCCTAAAGTTTTGCGGTTTTGTATATAAATAGAATTGCACGGTAAGAATTGCAGGAATTTCCTTTTTTTGATGAGCCAGATAGCATCTAGACAATCACATAGTTTATTCGATTACGCATTACCATACAAATAATCATATATTAATAGAGTTTCCATGAAAAGATCTTAACAGTTATTTATAAAACAACGGATGATATTTTAAGAAATTATTGAAAGACGATATATTATTTAGAGTAGGTGTAATAGTTCTGATTGATTTCTACTAAAACTATTATCAGAAATAGTAAGTAAATGAATCATGATTAATGAAGTAATAATTTGGCGCCGCGTCGGTGTTATAATAACCTGTTTTTTGTCATACTACACGGATACATTAGAGATCTTTAAGAGTACATTATGCATTTTTTTTTCATAGATAATTTCGCATCAACGTATATTTAATTTTCAGAATCGTAATGAATTGTGTACACGTAACTTTTATGTATAGGAGGAGAGAGCTACGTAAAAATGGATAATGTATGACTTGAACTTTTTAACATTCAACATTAAAGTATCACGTAGAATAGAATTTATGGGTTATGTAACATATATTTAGTTTACATAATTCAATGTGAATTAAATAATTAAATTCTGTTTCTGAATATATATATATATATATATATATATATATATATATATATACATATAAATATATTTAATATATATTTTTATTTCTTAATGAGAAATGTTAAATAGCAAATTTCTACTTAACATATGTCAATAGTTTCTGTTCATAATTTCTGTGTTCCTATCCTTTCAAATTACCGACGTATTTAAAAATAACAAACAAGTATTGGTTGAAATTGGTTGAAAATTTAAATCAGTGATGGCCCACAAACAAGTATTTGTAGAAATTGTTTAAATCTGTAATGACCCCACTATGAACCGCGGGCCGCAACTGATTCCGTCCGATACAAAACTTCACTGAATTTTAAATTAATGGCATTGAATTTAAATCACTTTGTACGAGTACTTGTTGTTCATTAAAGTTTCATCTGTTACCCTGTAAGCGTAGTTATGTCTTCGATTTAACCCACCAGGCAAAAAGGTTGGCCGCTACTGTTCTAAGTAATACTTACTCAGGTGAAAAATTCAAAATGTGTCATCAACAAACTAAAACTATTTGACGTTCTTTATCATGTTAGAATCGAACCTAAACAAATATGTTATAAATGGTTACAATAGCTTGCTCATCATCCAAAAACAGTTATAGAATAAGCGTTGTAGATTATTTAGCAACTTCAAATGTTCATTTGTTTTTGGTTCTTTAACCTCGCTTTATTAAGCATATCGGCTAAATATCTTGAAGCAGATAACCAAAATTCGATTTCTTTGCACTTTAAGGTTTTTGATTTTCTAAATGAAATCTAAATAATTTTCGACTGACAATTTCTTTGATTTTCGTGAGATTTTAAAATTCGTTCGTTGTTAAACTTTCGATATGTTAAACATTAGGTATAGTTGAATTATCTTTTAGATGAACAGTATACATTCTTAGTACTACAAGATTTTTGATGCCAAATTTATAATTATTGGAAGATACGAATACAAAGAGTACTAGGAAAGTTCTGCAATACAGCTTTGTTTATTTGATTTTTTCAAAGTAATTTCCTCTACACTCAATACACCTCTCCATCCTCCGAAACCAATCTTTGGACCAGTTCTGCCAAGTTTCACTAGGGAGTAAAGCACACTAGTTGTCCCAAGCCCGCAGAAGGTCCGCATCACTGGAAAACCGCCTCCCTTTTAGCTTCATTTTCACATGTGGGAAGAATGCAAAGTCGCAGGGAGCAAGATCTGAACTATAGGGAGGGTGCTCGAGAAATTTCAATTGGTGCAGGCTTTGGCGCGGCGAGCTGGAGCATTATCGTGATGGAGGAAGCAGGTGTCCATTCTAGACTTTGGCCGCAGGTTCTTCATAGATCCAATGACTTTAGGCAGGCACTGTTCAGTATACGACTTAGCTGTGGCTGTCTTCTGTGTGTCCAAAACAACGCGTTTCACAATTCCACTCGATTTGAAAAATGCGGCTTTCATTTTCTTCTTTACAGATCGGGATTTTCTGACAGCTACGGGTGTGTCCTCATCATCAAAGACCCAAACTTTGTTTTGAGCTTTGGTCGGCACATTGTAATAGTACAGCCACGTCTCGTCACCTGTCACGATGTTGTTCACATACCGATATTGTCCCTTATTAAACTTTTTTAGCATCTCCCAGCACCAAGTCACACGTCGTGTCATCTGCTCTTGAGTCAGTCGATGCGGCACCCAGAGCGAAAAAATTTCTTCACGTGCAAATGATCTTGCAGAATTGAACGAATTGCTGGTGCATTTAGGCCTGAAGTATCCTCTATCTGTTGGTAGGCCACTCGTCTGTCCTCGCCTAGTACAAGAGTCATTTCTTTGAAGCACTGGTTTATGTTTAAACCACGCACGAAATTATAACGCAAAACTGCCCTGATCTAAGTTTAAACCACGCACTAAATTATAATGCAAAACTGCCTTTATCTCATTTCGTGACCACGATATCATCGCAAGCACTTTACACTTTTACTGCTAATGAATAACTGAGCCCATCGACATGAACATGTCTCAGCATCCAGCAACAAGCAGCTTTCTACGATTCATTGTTGCGTCATATTGCAAAACTTCCTAGTACCCTTTGTATTACAAAGTACTGTCTAGAACAATAAAAAATTCAACGAAATAACTTTTTTTGTAACATTTTTGCATTAAGATAATCATCTGCTATACTATAAATTATTTATTAATTTTAAATTATTAATTGCTACGTAATAGTAATTTTAATATTAGTTAACGCCAAATTTATCTTTATGAACTAAAAAAATTAGTAAATTAGTGAAATTTGTATAAAAAGCACAAAAATAAAGAAAAGAATTTTATTTCTTAACATAATCTCCTGCCACCTCGATACATTTGAACCAGTAATGATCCAAAGTTTCTATGCGTTTATAAAATTCGGAACTCTTAAATTCGTTAAAATAAGCATCCACAGCTGTTTTACCATCGTCGTTTGTTGAAGATTTCTCTACTGCATGGTACTTTAAGGTGTGGAAAAATGTGGTAATTCGACGTACTAAATGAAAAATAAATTTAAATGGAAACTATGGTTAAATAATTGATTAATGAAAGAAGGTAAATAAAACCACTTCAATGCTCGTATTCTGTATACGTATTTCAACAACTAAGGCATCATCGTCAGTAGATAATTAATTACAGTATCGCGACTTGATTCGCGGTAACACTCGCACAGAATCACACTTCAATGTTTTATTTACCTTTTTTGATTATCACTAAATCGAGTCAATAAAGTGGGCCTGGCAATAAAATGAAGCCAAATTCGTTGAAATAATTTCTTTTCTTGGCTAAAGTAACACTTTTCATTAGTTTTTTACTTAGTTTACTTAAAAATCGGCACTATCTATATCGAGACGCTCTTGATTAAACAGTCGTCACAGAAATTAATAAACGTAGGCCTTTGAAATTTGACAATTGGCGTTGTTAGGAAAACAATTTACTCACACACCACAAAAATTGTCTAAAAGTGCACCATCTATCCGTTATTCAAACTAATTTCACTAGCCTAGTTCTTTTACAATATATAACATAAATATTAAATGTGTAATACATAACAGGATTTCAGCAAAAAATATTAAGAACTATTGTAAACAATCGAAAGTTATTATTTACGAATACTATAATTTTCTCGTATAACTTGTTTATTAGATTGATAGATTGTATAATTGGTGTTATCATGTGTAAAGGTTAAACAAAAATATTTGATTCTCCATACCATACGGAAATTATTCAATTATTTATATTTCGCAAGTGAATTGTTACACAAATTCGACATACTCAGGATGTTGTATTTTTTCTTTCTACATTATTCAGTACCCGGCCATGATATCAGTGTCATTTAAAAAAAATTAGAATTCTATGTGTTTGTGTTAATATAATTTAGAAACGCATGACTGAAATAGGCAATGCCATTACCGGATATATTTTTAACGTATTCAATGCATATTTCCTTTTGAGAAATTCACAAGTGTTCGTATATTATCTGGTACCTGCTATCGACCCCTTGGGCGATCCCTTAACAATGAATGTATGACTATAATGAGTCTTCAGTACAGTTTCAACCGTGTTATTGTTAACATATTGTATTTATACATAGACAATACTATTTTTTATTATTTTTATGTGATATTGTAAGTATTTACTTATTACTACCGTTGACACCGTGAGCGTTCGGCCAATAGCGCATGCTTCGAAGACGTGCAAGGGATTTAGCAGGTAATAAATGTAAATAAACACTCACCATTTTATGCAACGTTTTCAATATGCAGATGCACAAAGTAGATAAGGTCAGTTAAAGATTTTCAGCATCAGTTATATTTTAATAGTTGTATTTTTTGGTCATTTCTTGGCACCAATAGACGCGAGTCATTTTTTGAGTGGTTGTCAAATTATGTGGTACTCAACGTGGTACTCAATACTATACCAACGATATACTGTACTTTTAAATGGTGCTTCATCACCATATAAAGAATTCAGCTCGTCGATGCATTCTTGTTGAGATAATCTACGCCGAAAGTTATGAAAAATAATTGCACGAAAATGTACGCGATTTTCAAGTTACTGTCAACAATAGAAATAGCGACCGGATAATAAAACTGTCAAGGTAAATTATTGTCAAAAATGACAAATTTCACGATGCAGTCATCAGATCGGAGGCAACACTGACAGTGTTGCCAGTTCCCGAAATATAAACGGCTACCCTCGTACATCTAATGAAGAAAATCATGCATAATTAAAATAATCTTCAATAATACTTAACGGATCTGTATACCCTCTATTACCAAAAATTTATTTTAATCTGGTAAAACTTTAATCTTACGTTAACACACTATCTACTTCAGCAATATCACTATATTATGGTAGCGAATAATGGTAAACCTCATATATTTGTAATATCGAACATTTTCATTTGTAGTGGATGGCAATAGTAATGCGACACGGTGGTTTCTCAATTTCATTTTACGCGTGTAAAACCAATGTCGTGATTCTGATTTGAACCATTGTATATGCATCATACAGTAGGTTAGCGTTCAAAGTAGAGTGCCAATTTAAGTAAACGTGTGTGAGTGTTTTGTACAGAATAATTGCAGGGTGTTTCCTAAGTAAGAACAAAAGAAATTAAGAAGGTATTCTTGCTCCAGTTTTATGAAAAAAACTGAATATCTATGAAAGGCTTAATACATTTGTTGTACTTACGCAGGAAATCGTTTGTTTTTGTGTTTAGTTCATGCTCAGTTATGATTTCCAATTAAAGAAAATAAAAAGTTACAGATATTTTGGAGATGAAGTTTTCATGTTTTGTAAATGGGCGCCATTATTTCGAAGCTATCTCAAAGTCGCCACTTTTTTCACATCTTTATGTTCGGTTGCTAATAAAAATCAAATGCTGTGGCAAGAACACTAACGTTTCAGACCATTAAATATTATCAGTCATACAAATCTTTGAACTGTACTGCAAGTTTAACAAAGCAAATATTCGATGATTCAGAGACTGCTAAAAACTTAAAGTACACTACAACAAATACCAGTCATTGTCAACCATGTCAGAACTTTACATACAATTAAAAAACTGAATCAAACTTTGCAAAACATATCACTTATTTCAGTCATAACAAATGCCAGCAATCGTGGTGCAAACTAAACTATTCCATAATAACAAAATATTTCAACTTTTCTGGTCATGTAATCGAAATTAAAATTTTCAATTTAGGCAGCATGTCAGATAAAACAACTTAAATCATAGCCAACTGCTTTGTTGAACATGGATTATCTACAAAAATACTACGTTTACAGGAAATAACGCAAATGTTAATTTTGGGGTATCACTAGAAAATCTAAGAAGAACTTCTACACTATTTTGAAACAACGTTTAAAAAATAAAAACCTTGTTGGTATTGGTTATCCTGTTCACGCTGTCCATAATAGCCTCAGTCAGCGAAGCAGGAAAAAAGTTGTGCGAAGTGTATGGAGAACATGTCTTGAAAGAATTCCCAGTGCTAAAACTGATTTTAAAAATTTAATATTTCATTCTAGTAGTTTCGATCTCAACAATGAATTCATTTAAGAATGTCAAGGTAAAGGTATTGATTATTGATTGAATCAAACCTCGAAATAACAGTTTGAGAATTTGCTACAAAAATAAATTTATCTACGTCGGCTGTTTATAATCGTATAAAGCTATTTGATTCACTTTAAAGCAGCATGTTTGTGTACCACACCAGAGCGGGAAAGATGAGATGGCTCAAAGTATTTCTAAAGGCCGATGTTAATACAAAAAAGTATGCTGTCCGTTTCAAGGAAATTGTTTATTTTTTAGTTTCTATCAGACAATTCCACAATAATAAAGCCACGCTTCAAGTTTGATAACTGGACGGTATATACTACTGGTATCCCCTGACTACCACTTATTCCAATCTTTACAGAATGTTTTAGTTAGAAAAACATTTAATTCAATGGTGATATCAAAAATCACTTGGTTCAATTTTTTGCAAGTAAAGTTTAGAATTTTACGTTTATGGAATTATGCTGGTATCAGACGATGGCAAAATATATTGGAACAAACTGGTCAATATAAAGGGTCATCCAACTGCAACACCTATAATATATAATGTTTACATATGACGTCTTTTCAAATGACAAGCCATTTTGTTTTAATAAAAGGTAGTGCAAATTTAATTATGGACAGGTATACATTGCAACAACGCATTTACATTACTTAAACGTACTCAGAAAATGGTCGTTCTTACAATATCAAAAATGGTGCGCACAAATATTTCTGCTGTAAGTAAAGGTGTTGAAAATGAACCGAAAACATCAATATCACGTCATTCACATGAACTGGGCCATTCTTATATTTTTTTATGGAAAACTTTACATAGATTTGGATTACACGCCTATAAAATTCAATTAACCCAGGAATTGCAAGAAAGAAACCATTTACAACGTTGTATTTTCGCTAGTTGAATTATTGAACAATGCACGAGAGATCCATTGTTTTCAAGAAAAGTTTTGTTTAGTGATGAAGCTCATTTCACAATGGATGGATTCGTCAACACGCAAAATTTTCGTATCTGGGGTGACGAAAATTCCCCTGGCATTCATGAGTCATTGGACCATTCTTCTTCGAAGAAATGCTCGATATACCGTTACTGTGATTGCTGAGCGATACCAATCAATGTCGAGTGACTTTTTATGACCAGATCTGAATCATATTGATGTGTCTGATGTCTATTTCCAGAAAGACGATGCTACATGACACACAACTCGAAGTCACATTACGTTTTTGCGACCGAAATTTCCTTGCCTTCACGGAATGCAATTTTTTTTTAAAAGTTGAGCGTATGCTAACAGTCACAAACATTTAATGATCTATTCAAGTTAAAATTTGTGAAATAACTCCAGCAACATGTCGAAAAATCATTGAAAACTTCGATATTTGAATTGATGCTTGCAGACGCAGTAGTGGCGGACATTTGAATGATATTCTGTTCCATAAATGTTCCAAAAATAGTTTATGTTTTATTGAAAAGAAAACTGAAGGCGCGTTTTTTTGACAACCCTTTACAATTGAGTAAAAAATTAATACTATAAAAAAGCGAAATTACTTTCCGAACAACCTAATTTTCTTTATATAAAATTGTATCAATCCAGTGATCTTCTACTTTGTTTTAATGTATAGTTTTAGTACTCATTTGTTTTACATTTTCATAAAAAACCGTATTAAATAAGGACGTTAAAAAATCGCTCACTATGTAAAGACGTAAGTGTTTTATTTATTATTAATATCCGGCTTTTATAAAAGAATCGATAACTATGTAAAGACGTAAGACGTATTCATTATTATTTTAATATACGTTTCTCTCGACAATAAAGACTTCAAAAAATATACAATTTACTACAAACGTCAACTGTTATAAAAACAGAACAATACCATAACTAATATTTAGTGTTATTAAGTACGCACTACTAACGTATAGTAATAAAACCGTGCGATCACCAGAGCATTAACAAGATTGTTTAAATTAATTTAATACCGGTAGACAGCTTATATGTGACATTGCTAAATATTATCTGACTAGAGATATCATGTTATACATATTAATTTTACAAAAATTAAATACAATATTATTGTAACGTCATTTTAATGTTATTGCTATAGAATCGTTAAAAGTTAGTACTTTGTAACATTTGATATCAAGACTGATGTCAAGAATATCCATTTCTTTAGATGTAAGCCTCTAAAAACAATAGAAAATGTGTTTCAATTCAGCGTATTGATATGGCCATAGGTACTGCTATGAATTTTATTAGTTAGAAGGTCCGTCAAAACGACTTATACAATTTATTACTGAATTTAAAAATTAAACTCCAAATATATAACTTTTAATTTAATATTAAAGAGTAGACTTGTTAGAAAAAACTTCAAACTGAGTGAAATCATTTATTCAAGTGCAGTGTACTTATCAAAGAAATTATAATACTCGCAATGAGCATGCTTCCATGCTCTAACATTGCACTTTAGGTTAGCAAATTTCAAAATAGTGTGTGTTTTAGTTAACAAATCAACAGGCAGGCCCAGATTAGCTATTGATAAGCACACGACTGCATTAAATTATCAAAAACCAGTATGTGATGAATTCTTAAGAAAATTGGTCACACGTAATGAGCATCGCGACTGCATGAGTCAAAACATCAATTCCGACAATGTTCTCCATTTGTCCCTGTCTTGCGCTAGTCTCATACATTGTATTAAAGTAGTATTTTGATAATGAGATCTGTACATTAAGTAAATAATTTTCTTCTTCCCCTGGCACCATTGGCCCTTCCTTATATTATTAGTTGTAAGTATTTAAGTATTTGCCACTTTATCATTTTGCTTAGCCTGTCTGAGATTTTTAGTCTTTTAAGAATGGAGGTATTAGACACTTTAGTCGTCAATAATATTTTCAACATTCTTCTCCCGCATATCATTTCAAAGCTATTTATTTTGCGAAGGTCAATTTTCTTTATTGTCCAACATTCTGAGGCATACGTGAATACTCAAAATATAAAGTTAAAATGTTACTAAGCGTTCCTTTTCCATGTTTTCGTGAATTGCGAATTTTTCTATACCGGAACTTCGTTGTATTTCTCTTGAGCATCCGCCTCTATTTGTCAATAAGATCCTTAAACAGATAAACTTTTCTACTACTTGTTTGGTTTATCCACAATCATTATCTTTTTTAGCTTTATCTTCATTGACTTTTAGCCACACCTCTTTACCAACTTCTTCTATTGTTTCAATTAGAAATACATTAACTGCAAGAAAGAAATATCCTCGACATATCGCATAGTTGCTATCTTTCTAGTTTTCTGTAGCCTTTCTCAAATATGTTGAACAATAAAAGAATTAAAATGTTTCTATGGAACCTTGTCTGATTCCTTTCTGTAAGACAAAAGATTTGGATAGTTCTGTACCAACTCTTATTTTGGCGGTGTTATTTATATATTGATGCTGTGGCGTTCCCATTTCGGCTGAAATTATCCAGAACTTTTGCCAACTTACTCAGTCAAAAACCTTACTAATTATAATCAAAAAAGCAGAAGAACACCGTATCGTGGAATCCCCTACACTTTTCGATGGACTTCGTTGTATTTCTCTTGAGTATCCGCCTCTATTTGTCAATAAGATCCTTAAACAGATAAACGTTTCTACTACTTGTTGTTTGGTTTATCCAAAATCACTATCTTCCTTTTATTTTCATTGACTTTTAGCCACACTTCTTTACAAACTTCTTCTATTGTTTCAATTAGAAATACATTAACTGCAAGAAAGGAGTATCCTCGTCATATCGCATAGTTGCTATCTTTCTAGTTTTCTGTAGCCTTTCTCAAATATGTTGAACAATATAAGGATTAAAATGTTTCTATGGAACTTTGCCTGATTCCTTTCTGTAAGATAAAAAATTTGGATAGTTCTGTACCAACTCTTATTTTGGCGCTGTTATTTATATATTGATGCTGTAACGTTCCCATTTTGGCTGAAATTATCCAGAATTTTTGCCAACTTACTCAGTCAAAAACCTTACTATAATCAAAAAAGCAGAAGAAAGCCGTATCGTTGAATCCCCTACATTTTTCGATGGACTCGATGAAACAAGGGAGCATATACTGAATATGCTCCCTTGTTCCCCTTTTTGATATAAATTTAGCTTACTCTTCCTGTATGTGAGGTAATAGATAAGATTTTATCCATTTCAGAATGATCTGTAAACCTACTTTATTAGTATGCGAGATAAGAGATATTGTTCTGTAGTTTTCTCATACATTCTTTATTATAAAAAGAAATATTCATCGACAAAGCCCAAGCATTAGGCAAATCACATGTTTGCGATATTCGTTGGCATATTATAAACATGATTTCCACTCCCATTTATTCTATAACGTCAATTATTTCTATGATATGACGATGATATCTTCTCTGGCGGCTCTGTTTCATTTTATTTTCTCTAAAGCAACCTCTACCTCTTGCCTGGTAATGTCGCATTCTATATAAGTAAAGGGAATTTCATAGTCTTCTTCTTTGTTTTCCGCAGTTTTTGTTCAGTAATTGCTTGCCGTATTATTTCCGTCGTTCTAGCTAGAATTTCTGTGATAGTGTTGTTGCGAAATTTTTTTTGTAATTTGTTTTAAGGGTTGCGTGCAGAACCTATTTGAATTATAGTATTATCTACCGATTTAGTTGACCGCAATATTAATTAACCAACTGATAAAAATAAACCAAATCGTGTCAAATTCGTCACGAATTTTTACGGCTTAGATATATTAATCTACAGCTGGAGCATCTCTCGTTCTTGAGCAACGAAACTTATTTTATTTAAGTGGACATTTCAACATGCAAAATTTTTACCATTAGGCAACCGAAAATCCAAGTGAAATTTTTAAAAAACTTTTGTAACGAAATGGTGCTGTTTTTCAAATTACTCGCCTTTAAAATCTACATATATACTTTGGCATGCGATAGAACCAAATCTGGAAATATTCTTTCCACTCCGAAGTGGGTGTAACGACAAATAATTGGTTTCACTTTAAAGGTAACTAGGAAATTTCTTATTCAAAGTATCTAATTTAATTCCTCTGTATTATAAATTTTGTTGACGTACAAAGAATATATTGAGTGCCTCGAATACGAATTATAGATCTTTAAATATCTTTTATTTGCGAAAAAGTTTATGGCGATTATTTATATCTGTTCAACAAACTTTGGCAAATCATCAAGAAACGGAACACGTTTCATCAACAAGTAGTTAAATTTATTCTTAATTCGAGTGACGTCTTACTCTCTTCCTGATATTTGCGAGTGGCTACAAACTCAATAAAAGTAATTTGCGTAATTATAAGCAAATTACTTTTATTATTAGTTTAAGGCAAGAAACGAACTTTGATTTGAACGAAATTAATATTCTCATTGAAGTTTTGTAGTTAAACGTAATAATAGTGTTACCATAAGGACAAATTTGTCGATTCGATATCGTTCGTAAACAGTTACCCATTCCAATCATCAACCTAAAGAGATTTAAACATCTGTTTCTGCACGAATATAAATTAACGCTAGAAAAATAATTTGCTACATAGTCGATTTGAAGATGAAATACTTTTCGCCAATGTAGTTGAATTTGATGGAGCCTGTGGTTGATTGACTTGATCAATAAGGTTGATATATAACCCCTTTCCACAATTAACTATTTGTAAATTCTGTATACGCAAGTTATATATAAATAAAAGTATTAATAAGTAAAACCCCAGAATTTACAAAATATTCTTTGTTCAAATCAACAATTAAGGAACATTCTACAACATATTGCGATAGAATGCACGAAAGATTTATTTCAAGTGTCTTTTAAAAAGTGCAATTAATAAATGATTTAGATACATTCCATAATGAAAGAACTATTGAAAATAAAATAAAACGTGAATGAATTAAAATTATACATGAAATCTCACAAAAATGAACAAAAGGAGAACGCTAAAAAAATTTTTTTTGGTAAAGTACATATAATAATAATAAAAACATTGAAAACTAGACTTTTCTAAATACATAAAATACAATAATTTCATAATCTAAACTAAAAGTAAGTTAATTTTCTGCATTTCCAAGATATAAAATGTGCTGAATGTGTACTCTTTGTTACTTTCTATACAGTAAAGTAAATAAAATTTATAATAATATCGGCAAGAAAATCATAATTTCGAAATAGAAAACAAAAAAAAATTGAAACGTGAATAAATTAAAATTGTACATGATGTCTCAGAGAAATGAATAAAAGGAGAACGCTAAAAAAGATATTTTTAGTAAAGTACATATATACAAAGGGTACTAGGGAAGTTTTGCAATACAGCTTCGTTCATTTAATTTTTTCAAAATAATTTCCTTTACACTCAATACACCTCTCCATCCTCCAAAACCAACTCTGCCAAGTTTCACTAGGGAGTAAAGCACACTCGTTGTCCCAAGCCCGCAGAAGATCCTCATCACTGGAAAATCGCCTCCCTTTAGACTGCAGGGAGGATGCTCGAGAAGTTTCAACCCTATCGTGGTCCAATATTTGGTGCAGGCTTTAGCGCGGTGAGCCGGAGCATTGTCGTGATGGAGAAACCGGGTGTCCATTCTTGACTTTGACCGCGGGTTCTTCATAGATCCAATGACTTTAGGCAGGCACTGTCTGTATACCACTTAGCTGAGACTGTCTTCTCTGTATCCAAAACGACGCGTTCCACAATTCCATTCGGTTTAAAAAATCTAAACTATCATTTGCTTCTTTACAGATCGGGATTTTCTGACAACTACGCGTGTGTCCTCATCATCAAAGACCCAAACTTTGTTTTGAGCTTTGGTCGGCACATCGTAATAGTACAGCCAAGTCTCGTCATCTGTCACGATGTTGTTCACATACCGAGATTGTCCCTTATTAAACTTTTTTAGCATCTCCCGGTACCAAGTTACACGTCGTGTCATCTGCTCTTCAACAAAGTTTCTTCACGTGCAAATGATCATGCAGAATCGAACGAATTGCTGGTGCATTTAGGCCTCTATCTGTTAGTAGGTCAATCGCCTGTCCTCGCCAAGCATTTTCCTCACAGTAGTAACGTTTTCCTCCGTCACTGACGTTCGTGGCCTTCCCGGTCTCTCTGCATCCTCCACAGTTAAATTTCCTCTTTGGAATTCTCTATGCCACCTGAATATCGTTGTGCGATGTGGACAAACATCACTTAGTGCAAGAGTCATTTCTTCGAAACACTGGTCTATGTTTAAACCACGCACGAAATTATAACGCAAAACTGCCCTTATCTAATTTCGTGACCACGATGCCATCGCAAGTACTTTACACTCTCACTGCTAATGAATAACTGAGCCCATCGACATGGCGCGGCGGCTGCTATGCACGTATGAACATGTCTCAACATGCAGCAGCAAGCAGCTTCCTACTATTCAATGTTGCGTCATATTGCAAAACTTTCCTAGTACCCTTTGTATATTAATTATAGTATACGTCAAAGCAATTTATCATCTATAAGATTGTTGTTAAAATTTTTGAATAGAAAAAGGCAAAAACATTTAAAATTAAGAAAAATGCCTTTATTCCATATCATAATATTTTTTTACAATCTATGATTTTTTTATGCAAATAATTTTATAGTTTACATACAATTTTAACAACTAAGAAGTTATATACTCAAAATTTCATTTCTAAAAGATTTTTCTGCGTCTACTTTTGTTAAAAATCGTTGACTACGCAAATAATTTTTCGGTTTTGGAATACAAAGAACTCATTAGGTCCTAAATCAGGACTATACGAAAATGAGACTTTAATCCCACATTTCGATTAATTGGATAATTCATTGTTTGTTGTTTTGTGTTATATGTGAACTTGCATATTGACTTGACGAAAAATGATTCGACCCCTTCTATATCTTTTTCACATTTCAGAGAAAATTCTTAATGGAAGATGATTGCATATCATTCAGCATTCACAGATCTACGATATGAGAACAGTTTTAGACGCAAAACAAACAATAATTTCCTTTGTAACGCTGCGACGACAAAATTTTGTTTGTTTTTGTTTAATCTCGAAACAATCAAGCAATTAGTCTTAGGTTCATATTAATAAACCAAACTTTCATTGTCACTAACGTTTAAGAGTTTCTTTGCACCATTTGTTACGAATTCATTTGGACTTTCAGTTACATTGTGTGGAATTTTTTCCTATCGATAACCAAGAATAACTGAATTTCCCTATATGTGACTTAAGAATTTCCCATTATCAATTCATGTACAACTTTGATGTTTTTTAAATTTTTATGCTACTGGTTAAGCTTCATGAAATCACTTAAATAACTACGGTAAAATTTAAACTCTTGATGCCAGTGAAAAGCATTTATTCTTGATAGTTTTTTGAGTATCTAATCATTTATTATCACTTTCTTTTATTGACAATAAAGCAGAAGGCCCAAAAATTTCACGACTGAAAGTTATTTTTTATAATATCCCTCATGAGCAAATAAACCAATAGCTTTCAAGAATTTTTGAAAATAGACAAATCATAGCGACATATTGCAGATGTAGTATTTCGAGGTTTATGCTCATATAACAAATTATATTTTTCAAGCGACATTCGTACATTCGACTTGGTGCTCCACTTGTTCATTGCATCATATATGAAACTGAAAATAATATAAAAAAAAAACTAAGAATTTAGTTTTTATATCAAAATAGATGAAAATATACTATTGGGTCTGGGAAAAAGTTCGTGGCGTTTTTTCAGTAAAATTCAACTGGTCCCCGCATATCACTTTCAATGTTTATTTTTTTGGTAGACGGTGAAAAATAAACTGAATCAGTTTTCAAGGAAACCAACTTAATTCCATTGAGAGATTTCAGAGACGAAACAGATGAAAGTTATTTTCAAAACTTCCCAACCAAACTCTCTCAAATATCCCGTTGTCATGGAAGACAACATATTAACCAATAGCTTTCAATCGCCTGGCGTAATCTTTCTAGTTGTTAGAAAATATCG
The DNA here is from genome assembly GCA_031893035.1 of Dermolepida albohirtum. NCBI lineage: Eukaryota > Metazoa > Arthropoda > Insecta > Coleoptera > Scarabaeidae > Dermolepida > Dermolepida albohirtum. The sequence continues at coordinate 20,932 of JAVIWB010001628.1, forward strand.
TCTGACCAGTTGGAAGTAGCTCGTAGTGGACATAGTCCCACCATACACACAGCATATATTGCAGCTCACCATCCTTTATGATCTTACGCTTATTATCGTACGTAATCCATTTTTCATCTCCGGTTATTAAACGTTTCAGAAACGGCTCGTTTATGCTCATATAACAAAGCTTTGTGTATATTTTTCAAGACACTGCGCTTATCTTGTTACTTTTTCAAGAATTTTCGATTTTTCAGTGATTGGTGCTCTTTCACATTGAAATTTCATTTGCAACAGATTTCATATATGAAAGCCTGATCAAATAATATAAAATAGCGAAAATTACATTTTCAAGAATTTAGATTACAATGTTTTATATCGTTCGGAAGGTCATCTAAAAAAATGACTTGTTGGTGAAAATATACAATATATTTTGTAATTTAATTAATAAATAAGCTTTTTCGTTTTGATATTTATATAATCGTAAAGTTAAATATTTTTACTACTTTGCATACTTAACTGGTGTTATCCTCAGGAAACATCCTCACGCAGCAGTCTAGAAATAGTATATCTGAATTTGCTAGAACTCTTGGGATATTATTACCGATTTTTGTTTTCATGCCATAATCAATCGCTCAATATTTTTCCGATTTGCCATTTTTATTTGACACGAAAAATGTAAAAATTTTCAAATTTGGATATGTCAAAATTTTAGAAGCATCTTTCGTAACAATCAAATTACTGTAAAAGTTAAAAATAAAAGATTTAAACTACATCGATGAAACAGATACCGTGACGATGTAAAAAAAAACTAGTTTTTAAAACAGTAATACATATGTATATATATATATATATATATATATACAAACAAAATCCATTTTCTAGCGTTAAACAGAATATTTATTTTGTAGTTACTTACTAAAATATTCCTACATACATCCCACAAAGTATTATTGTCATAAATTCACGACGCAAACGCAGTAGAACAGTATCAAATTAACGTAAAAGTTACCATTTAAAGTGTAATCGATATCTTCATTGCAACAGAAAAAAGGTTTACGTTTCAAATTAACATCTTCCGATAAAATATACATCTGGTATAAATAAAACCACACAAACTTGTTTTTAAAATATAATAAAGAACGATCGGTTTAAAATGTATAAAGATAATAAATGTGAACAATCGACATTAATTAGATTACTATATAAAACAACTTACCACCAACCATGAATGAAATTTAAAATTCTAATATGCAAATTAGTCTCGTAATATATGTTGGTACATATACATATAGCATCATGCGTATATAAACATAATATTTTATGGATATTGACACTGTACAATAATAAACGAGTACAGAAAACATTGAAACGCCTTTCCGTATCTGGACTCTGCTGCTTAGATATATCTGGCGGAGTTCATTTAGTTATTTTGCAATCTGTGAGGTTGCACACCTGTTGCTCTCTATGTGTCGAGATCATTCCATATTCTCAACTCGACATTATCATAGCTAGTTGGTCTCCAAACTGGTTCTTTCTATTTTTAGCGATATGTATGTTTTTTGTATATGGGCATATATGTATACATTATACATACATACATACATATGTACATATACCTGTATACCTGGCCAGTTATTGTTTGGCTATTGAGATTGTTAATTATGTGTGCTTACTTTTTTGCAGTAAATGACGTAAACACGATAGCAATTTTATACTTTAACTTTGTAGCAAACTGTTACTCAGATAATTTTTTTAATCGATACGCCAAATTATAGTATTCTCTTTATTATGCACCAATTATAGTTTTTCTTCTTTCTATACACGTCAGCATGGTTTTTAATAATGTCGTTACTAATAATTGTGTATTTTTACAAGCTTCTTTTTCTGGAGAACGAACAAATCGTACCTTTTTACATTTAATTTGCATTGAAATAATTTATATTAAACTAAAATTAAAATTACTTTTCCGATACATTAATTAGTTATGAAAGTTATTTTTCAGACCAAAAGATATTTCAATTGTGCCTATATTTGGTATGTACAAAGGGTACTAGGAAAGTTTTGCAATACAGCTCGGTTTATTTATTTTTTTCAAAGTAATTTCCTCTACACACAGTACACTTCTCCATTCTCCGAAACCAATCTTTAAACCGGTTCTGCCAATTTTCACTATAGAGTAAAACACACTCGTTGTCCCCAAGCCAAAAGCCAAAGTCGCAGGGAGCAAGATCTGGATTGTAGGGAGGGTGGTCGAGTGCAGGCTTTGGCTTTGGAGCATTATCGTGCTGGAGGAACTAGGTGTACATTCTTGACTTTGGCCGCAGGTTCTTCATAGATCCAATGACTTTAGGCAAGCACTGTTCTGTATACCACTTAACTGTGTCTGTCTTCTGTGTATCCAAAACGACGCTTTCCATAATTCCACTTGATTTGAAAAACACAGCTATCGTTTTCTTTTTTACAGATCGGGATTTTCTGACAACTACGGGTTTGTCCTCATCATCAAAGACCGAAACTTTGTTTTTAGTTTTGGTCGGCACATCGTAATAGTACAGCCAAATCTCGTCACCTGTCACGATGTTGTTCGCATACCGAGATTATCCCTTATTAAACTTTTTTAGCATCTCCCAGCACCAAGTCACACGTCATGTCATCTGCTGTTCAGTTAATCGATGCGGCACCCAGAGAGAACAAAGTTTCTTCACGTGCAAATGATCATGCAGAATCGAACGTATTGCTGGTGCATTTAGGCCTGAAGTACCCTCTATCTGTTGGTAGGTCACTCGCCTGTCTTCGCTAAACATTTTCCTCACAGTAGTAACGTTTTCTTCTGTAACTGACATTCGCGGCCTTCCCGGCCTCTCAACATTCTCCACAGTTAAATTTCCCCTTCGAAATTCACCTGAATATTATTGTGCGATGTGGCTGCTATGCACGTATGAACATATCGCAACATGCAGCAACAAGCAGCTTCCTACGATTCATTGTTGCGTCATATTGCAAAACTTTCCTAGTAGCCTTTGTAAATAAATGAAATACAGTCAAAGCGAACGTATTCTTTTTTAATATGTTGGTCGTTTTATTTTAACTCTAAATTTGATTCTTCTGCATTTGGATTTTCGACCGTTAGGCTAGAATACTTACAACTTTATGTCGAAACGAGACGTTTCGTTCTGACGGATTTTTCCCTCTTTATATTTACTTAATTTGTTTTTGTTTTTCTTCTCTACATTTTTTCTTGTTGAACTGCAAATTTACAAAAACACAAACACTTTAAATTAACAAAATAATGCGTAATTAACAGATATGGCCTGGTGAAATCCATAACAAAATAAATACAAAAACTCAGTTGTGTGATTTTCACAAAGTATTTTTATTGAAAAGTAGTACCAGTTGTTTCGCCAACACTGTGAATGGTATAGGTTTTGCCAAAACGAATATGGCTAAGTATATTAAAGTAATAAACTCTAGTTACCGTTTACCTTATTAATACCGATGCAGTAGTAAACTTGAACTTATTTACTTCTCTGTATTCTCCTTTATTTGCATACTTATTTCTATCTATTTATACATAAATATAGTCACTAATATGTGTTAACGTATTGTGCAACTAAGTTCGTTTAATATTAAAGTTAATTAGGAGATGGTGATTTACTGATGCAATTATGATATTTTTTTCCCAATATTTGAGAGTTTATGAAAGTAACACGACGAATTTTTTTTAAACAAATACTGAAAAGTCATGAAATTTATGTAATAACAAGCATATTTGAGAAGTAACAACTTAACCTTTGCTCTGCCTTAAAAAAGCAGAGCAAAGCTACTCTTCCCCGTTGTGCCTGCTGATCGATCATCTTACCTGATTTCTAACATTGCCATAAGCGACAAAAACTGATTCTATTCATACAAAGTCAAAAAAGCAATATAAAATAAAAACGCTTTCCAGAATAAGAAAAAAACTAGAACAAGAAGTAGATCACCAATTTTTGACTACCACTGGTCATGTTGCGAATATAATCCTGAATGATTATAGTTGCAACGATCAATTCTGAATATTATTACTCTACGGTATAAACAAAGTCTTTCAAAAGTCACTATGGTCCGTATAGCTTATGTATCGCCATTCAAAAGGTGTACTATTTATTCCTAGACTATATTGTTGGTCTAAAATACATAAACCAGGCTACTCAATTCTTACTTGATTTCAAAATGGCTAGTGAATGAATACAAAAATTTGCCAGAAAAACTTGAAAGCCTATCAGTTACTAATTCAATAGAATTTATTCAAAAAATTAGAAACTGTAAATTAGAAGATGGGGAAATTTTAGTGTCATTCGACGTAACGTCATTGTTTCCTTCGGTACCGATTCCAGAAACTTTAAAATATTTAGAAGAATTTCTGCACAAAAATAAGATCGAACTAGAGAAAATAAAGGAATATGTGCGATTAACAAACCTTTGCATGTCCCTGTTTTCAATTTGAAGTTCTATGAACAAAAACAGGGAACTGCAATGTGCAATTGTCTTTCTCCATTCATAGCGGACTTATTCATGAGTAATTTTGAAATTGAATTAAAACATAAGGCTAAATTGTTTCCAAGAATCTGGATTAGGTATGTAGATGATACCAATGTCAATAGATTCATCACGGCGGACTCAAATCATAGCATGCAACAAAAGATATCTTCGTTCAATTTTCTTATCAATCTCTAGCTTAATTTCCTACTAACAAAAGTAAGATACGAAATAGCATTGAACTTTATTAAGAATATCGCGAGATACAATGGTTTTTTTTCGGAGATAATCAATGGATTAATTAGGAAGGCTAACATAAGAAAAGCAATTCGGGATACCACATGTTTGTCACCTCAAAGCAATTGGGACAAGTAGTTCGTATGTTTACCTTTCCACCGTTTGACGAAAAATTTAAATAGGGTTTTTAAAGAGCGCGGTTTTCAAGTCACATTGCGGTCCACTAACTCCATAAAATCCCTTTTAGGAAATGCAAAAGACAAAGTCAAGAACAACAAGAAATCGAGAATCTACGGAATTAAATGTCTAGATTTAGAGAGAGAACTATTGATAGAAATCCGGTATAAAGAACATATCGCGCATATAAAATTCAGCCGGCCAGAAAAATATGGTTCAGCAAAATATGTGTTGGATTGTAATCACAGTGCTAACGCGAATTGTTTGCATTTGATTAAGAACGTGTATAATTATCGCGAATTAAATACGTATGAAAGTATGTACATTTTGAAGAATAAAGGCCGTATTAAACATTGACTCGGGATCTAATAACTCTTCTCTCTTGGGTCTGCTAAATGACAAAAAAGGGACAGTGCAATAAATCACATGTAGGTATTTATCTCTTATGACCCTGTTCCTCTTTTTTAATGTCATTTATCGTAGTTTAAGTAAAACAATTTTTAAAATCATGTGAAACAAATATACACTGTACATTTTGGCTTTCAGCGGTACGGATCGCGTGCGGAATTTCTTTTCGTACGGGTATTTTTACCGTAGTTGTCCAGGTGCGACACTCTTTAATTATCTGCTGATGATGACAACTTAGTTGTCGAAATATGTATAGAGAATACGAAAATTAATGTGGCAAAGGGTTATATATTAACCTTCAGTGATTAAGTGAATCATCCACAGGCTCCATCAAAATTACCTATCGTGTACTATTTAAATGAGTAAAACATTAAATGGATTGGTTATCCATTAAACAATTTAAACTTAGCATCAACGATTTCTTATTTCCATGCGTCAAAAAAGTTGCTCTCAGAAACATTAAGAAAATATTTTGAAAAGAAAGTGCAAAAATGTGTTGACTGTATTGGGAATATTCTGAAGAACTATTGTGCTTACTATATCAAACATAATAAAAAGCCATTAATGTCTAGGGTACGCTACTGACGTGGTGTATCTTGTTAGAGCTAAAGTTAATTAAAAAATATGTCGCGAGCAGTAATTGATATGGCCAATAAAATTGTTAAAAACGAATTAAGAAAGATCAAATACATGGAAATCTAAAATGGAGATAAGTGAAACCTCAGAACATTTCGAAAAACATACAGAAAGTAATGGCAGTTCTCTTTGAGCAAGCTAACTCCTTCATATATCTTGGGGTATTAATAAACAACAGTGCAGAAAAAGTTGAGATTGAAAAAAAATAGGCGAAGCGTAATAATGTAATGAAACAATGAATGCGCTACTGAGATAGAAACGCCCAGAAAGCGTCCAGAAAGGTTATATGAAATTTTATTCATGTGAAACCTGGAGGACTAAAAAATCAAAAGTATCCTGAAATCTGGGAAAGATTTGTGAAGGAAGGGAAACAATGAAATTTACAATATAATCAAAAAATAATAAGCCAAATAGTGAAAACAAGGCTTAAGAGGTTGGAGCACATTATGCTTATTAGTGATGAACGGGATTTAAAGAGAGTCGAATAAACGTAACCTTAAGCGACAAGGAAGTAAATGTCTGCCAAAGAGAGCTATAAATGACAAGAAAATTTCAATTTTAAAGAAAAAGAAAATTACTAACAGAGAAGAATGGAGAAAATCCATTCAGTTGGAGTCCTGAACGGCCACAAATATTTATGTATTATATGAACAAAAATATTGGTGATTCTTGACAATTACGCTTTGTAATACATGCTTCGCAGTTTGACATAATTTATATGCAAGTGGCATATGTGAAATATTTAAAAACATATTCATTTGTCAAATGTACTAAGTGCCGCCACAAGTTACCATTTCAATTAGATAATTTATCGAAATACGTTTGGGGTTAGTAGCCTCCTAAGACCGCAAATGGTTTTACTCACATTAAGCTCGACATTAAGAGAATATCCCCAGTACATAAACTTTATAGTTTCTTATTTAAGAAAATTGCTTTATTTAACTATTTAAAACTTTTCGTAGACGTGTACAATGCTGAAAATGTAATTATTATAAAATGAAAATTGATTTCCAGAATTTACTAAAATAAATCAAAGTAGAGAAATTTCGTGTAATTTGCGATATTTTTAAAAAGCCAACTTTGAGGTTTTAGCAAGACTAATTGCTTATTTAACGGTATATAGTTGTAATTACCGGAAAGTCCATTCATATTTTCGGGTTAACATTTCAGTAAAAAAAAAAAACGTCACACCTCGTAATTTAAAAAAAACTCATTATTTATGAAGGACGTTTATTTATAGACTAACAAACATTTTAAAGCTTTAAAAGTGAATCAAAGGCATTACTCATGTTGGCGTATTTACATTATTATATAAAACTGGAAATTTTTGAGGATAAATTAGAATTTGTAGAAACTCATTCTTTTAAGGTATGTGTAATAGTATAGAATTTCGAGAGTATATTTTTGAATCATACATCATCAATAAATTGTTTTATTTAAAATATCTTGAACGCGTACATCCTGTGTCTATAAAAGAACTGAGACATACAGAACTACGAGGATAGAGTAGGTTTCATTTGGATTTTTGTGCACAGTAGTACAAATAACAAAGGCAAATAATGAAACAATACTTTCCCTGCTTTATTATATACTGGTTCGAACGCTCGGGCAACTTGTGAGTACTACTAGAAAAAAATCTCATGGCGCAGCAATTTTCCCACCGCCTTCATCCCTTCCTTGTTCTACACTACAATTTGTTGCCTTCCTAAGCCTGCTTAAGAAGCCCAAAAAGATGGTAGTCTTGAGATGTCTAGATTATACGATGGATAACATTTCCTATTGCAACTGAGAGTTCCTTTGTTAAACAAGTAAGACGTGGACGGGCATTATCGTGGAGGAGGATAATACTCAATAATCTGCAGCGTCTATTCTTAAAGAGTCTCGTGAATAATAGTCTAAATACTGCTAGTACTTCAAACCAACCAGCCAATTCGCGATTTTGATTTGAGATACGCAGTAGCGTGTTTTGTAGCACAAGGCAAATATGACACACGTTTGTAACTTCCAATGAACAAGTTGTAACAATTGAATACGGAGCTTCTTTAAAAATATTTCTCACCACATTGTGTTTGCAGCCAACGTTGATTTTCACTTAGCAGGCCTGGGTTAAGTTAATTTTTGTTTAATTAAGTGCAGTGCAGTAACTTCCAAATTTTTGGTTTACTGTTTTTGAGCCTTTCGATCTTCTTACTCCTTAACTTTTTATTAAGAAATAACTTCACTACATTTCGTAGTATCTTTATTACATTTTCAATTGTTAAGAAAGTGTCAGTCGCAAAGAGTGTACAAAGGATACTAGGAAAGTTTTACAAATGCAACAATGAATCGTAGGAAGCTGCTTGTTACTGCATATTGAGACATGTTCATACGTGCATAGTATTGTAGCTGCCGCGCCATGTCGATGGGCTCAGTTATTCATTAGCAGTGAAGGTGTAAAGTGCTTGCGATGGCATCGTGGTCACGAAATGAGATCAGGGCAGTTTTGCGTTATAATTTCGTGCGTGGTTTAAACATAAACCAGTGCTTCGAAGAAATGACTCTTGTACTAGGCGAGGACAGACGAGTGGCCTACCAACAGATAGAGGGTACTTCAGGCCTAAATGCACCAGCAATTTGTTCGATTCGGCATGATCATTTGCATGTGAAGAAACTTTGTTCTCTCTAGGTGCCGCATCGACTGACTGAAGAACAGATGACGCGACGTGTGAATTGGTGCCGGAAGATGCTAAAGAAGGTCAATAAGGGACAATCTCGGTATGTGAACAACATCGTGACACGTGAGCTCAAAACAAAGTTTGGGTCTTTGATGATGAGAGCACACCTGTAATTGTCAGAAAATCCCGATCTGAAAAGAAGGAAATGGTAGCTATATTTTTCAAATCGAGTGGAATTATGGAACGCGTCGTTTTGGACACACAGAATACAGTCACAGTTAAGTGGTATACTGAACAGTGCCTGCCTAAAGTCATTGGATCTATGAAGAACCTGCGGCCAAAGTCAATAATGGACACCTGGTTTCTCCATCACGATAATGCTCCAGCTCACCGCGCCAAAGCCTGCACCGAATATTTGACCACGACAGGATTGAAACTTCTCGACCACCCTCCCTACAGTCCAGATCTTGCTCCTTGCGACTTTACACTATTCCCGCATGTGAAAATGAAGCTAAAAGGGAGGCGGACCTTCTGCGAGCTTGAGACAATGTGTGTGCTTTACTCCCTAGTGAAACTTGACAGAACTGGTTTAAAGATTGGTTTAGGAGGAAGGAGAGGTGTATTGAGCATAGAGGAACTTACTTTGAAAAAATTAAATAAACAAAGCTGTATTGCAAAACTTTCCTAGTACCCTTTGTATATAGAAAAACATATGTGGTTTCTCTGCATCGATATAAAGAAAATATTATATAAAATTTTAAGCACTTGAGAATATACAAGTAGTGAGAATGGAAAAGAAAAACGAATTTTTTAAATACAAAATAATTTTTATTTTTCAATATATTCTCCTAAAAGAGTAATACATTTATTCCAACGGTGCTAATTGGAAATGCAACTCGTGGATTTTGGACATCGCAACTGTGCTGGTATGCGAGGGAGCGTTTAGCACGAATCTCAACATTTAATTTTTGTAGAAGTTCTGCATAATATTGTCCGTTTATTGTGGCACCTTTCTGAAGGTAATCAATGAGCAAAATGCCCTTACAATCCCAAAAAATTGATGTCATCACCTTGTTAGCCGATAAAGTGGTTTTCGCTTTCTTTGGAGGTGCAGAACCACGTTCTAACCATTGTTTCGACTGATGTTTAGTTTCGGGTGTACCGTAGTGTATCCAAGTTTCATCGCAAGTAACAAATCGCCTACAAAAATCAACTGGATTCCGCTTATAAAGGTCTAAACACTCAATGCGCAAACGAGTGAACTTTTGATCAGTCGTAAGCAATCGCGGCACCCACCTTCTTTCCTTAATATGTGGTGTACGTGTTCTGTTGAAATGTTTACCATGTCTGGTGTCTCTCTCACTTTGAGTCGTCGATCTTGCGTAATAATATTATAGATTTTTATAATCATCTCCTTAGAAGTCACGATTTTGGGTGCTCCAGAGCGCGCTTCATCAACACAGCTTGTTCTACCACGTTTAAATTCATTTACCCATCTACTTATTGTGGCGGATGATGGAGCAGATTCACCTAATGTTTCCCGTAACTCATTTTTTATTTCGGTAACTTTCATACCCTTAATTACGTATTAAGTATTAAGTATTTAATCACCGCACGATACTCTGCTTTTTTCCATTTTAACAAAACAACGTGTTGCTTCAGCTGTCAAAAATAAACTAATCAACCGATTTATCTAAATATCGGAATGTAAACATATAAATAGCCAGCCTAAGTTACAGTGCATTTGTTTTACCAATTAGAGCGCCACCTATGTGTCATTCTCACTACTTGTCGAACTATCCTCGTAGTAAATTTACTGAAAAAGTTATTAGAAAACAGTGTTTTATTTATTATTTCTTAATGAAATGTTTATAAATAAGGAGATCGAAACTCATAAAAATAATAAACCAAAAATAACTAAAACTAAATAGTCTGTAAAGGTTTCTTATCGTTAGTGAGTAAACACATACTCATAAAAATTTTACGGAGAGAATTTCGCCTTTTGCGTTTTGGAGGTATTTAACTCCAAAGAAGTATGTTTTACCAAAAATAAAGTTTGTTTATCTCCATTTCGAACAAGTTTCATCTAATTGGGAGTTAAAAATTTCAAAATGGAGACTACATATTTTTGTCAGTGTGGAGTGTAAAGTGATAAGATAAACTATAGACCAGCCGAATTACGACCAATTTTAATTAATATTTACTAAAAAAATAACTTTGCTGACATTCGTAATATTTATGTACTGATGAACCGCAGTTTAAGAAAATTAAATCAAGACAGCGATTATAACTTTAGAAACATTCCTAGAATGATTATCGACCTGAACTCTTGCAAACAATCGTAAATTTCAAAAGTTTTCACGTAATGGCGCTCTGATGTATATAATATGGTGGGAAGTCCACGCTCTCATCAAATAAAAAAACGTGAGCATTTAAATGCATCATTTAGTTTTTTAATGAGTCAGAGTTCATGATTCATTAAAAACAATAAAATGCTATACGAGTCAAAAAGTTTTAGAAATATTATAAATTTAAAACCAACTAATTAGGTATTTAATTGCTTTAAATTTAAAATATTTCTACAACTTTTCTAAAATAAAAAAGAAGTTTCTGATCTGTCTAGAAAATAGCGTCGGTCGATCACAAAACATTTATCACAGGTGCACTTTCATCCATCTTCTATTCCTATGTTGACAATATTTGTAAACAACGCTGGTATTTGTTAAAGTACTTGATTCCATTTATTTTAAAATTAAATAAATCTAGAGGAAAATAAAGGTATTTTTAATATTTTATTTAGAAAAGAACTATGACAGCTATAAGTAAGTAAGTTTTTTAAAATTTGTATTTGTTTATTGTTAGTGAATTTTATTGTTTTATATTTTGAAAGCCAGATGATAAACTAAGGGAACTTATTTTTAACAATAAATGTAATATATTTTAATTCCATTTCTTACACACCGTTACTTGTATATATTCTTTTGAGAATGTTTTAACATGATTGTTATTATTCAACACAACAAAAGTACATAGTGAATACTGAAAAATAAAAAGATAGCGAAATCAGTGCTGATATTTGATTAATATCCAGAAACAATATAAATGCAACGGAAATTAGATTCTTACCCAAAATGTTGAATAAAATAAGAAAATGTAGTATTAAGTAGTATTGTCCTATTACGTTGTTTTTGGCAATTGCAATTTATATCCCAACGTTGCTATTTGCACAATTAAACAGATGTTTTTGATTAAATGTGGACCAATTAACGTAAGTGCTTTTAGTTCTATCTATAGAAGCTACATTTCTATCCGAGAGATGGACATGTATTTCTCTCTCATTACTTTTTATATTATTTCGATAGTAATACCCACGGAGAAAGAACAACTGCTAAACAAAGTCAGTTTACCTGGTGAGCTTTTGATTAAATGAATCTGTCGTCGTAATATTTGTCTCACCATATAATATTAGAAACTAAATATACAGAGAATAATTAAAATAAAGAACAACTTAACAATAACAACTTAGGTAGATGGAATATTCGGACAGGAAGTGAGACACGATTACTAGCATCATTTCTTTATGATGACAAACGAAATTTAGTTAATTTCTAACACTTGATTAGAAAGTTACAAAAGGAAAATCCTGAAATGCGTAAACTCACAATTCGTGGTGCAATCCAATATTTACTTTTAAAGGACTTGACACATCTGAAACGGGCGACAATGTTTCTTTGAAAGCCATAATTTTTACTGGGTTGAGCAATTTTAACGTGGTTACATGAACATCGAAGATACCACTGACTTATGACTTCGCCCATATTTTTCTGAATTCAAATAGTAATCTCAACAGTGAACACATCACGGTGGCCATCCTCTAAAGAACGCCAAGACAATTCCTTTGACTAGTGGGGTAATGGGGGATTTTTTGGGACTCGAAGGGGATACTTTTAATAGGTTGCGAAGGAGATATTTTTAGTAGACTTACTTGTAAAAGGCCGAACTTTTAGAAAACTATATTATGCCGCTCTACTGGACTAATTGAAGAGACTACTCCTGAAAAACTATTTGAAATGGCTCATAAAACGTTTTTTCATCCCGACAACGTGCTAATCAAGTTGCTCGCAAAAATTGGATTAATTGAAATTTCAGGTTGTGCTTCTTCTCGCCCTATTCATCAGTCCTAACACAAAGTGACTTTCACTTATTCTACAGACTCAAATTTTTGAATGGTCTTATTGTAGAAACAGAGCAATATTTTAAAAATCTCTTGAAAAATCATTATGATAATGAAATAATGACGCTTAAACATTTAATCCAAGTACGTTTCAGGTAAAAGAAACAATAAGAAAATCTAATATTTTAATTCGTTTTATTTCTAGTCATACTTCCCACCAAATCATCCTCTTACTCTAAGCTTTGTGTTAAGTACGAAATGCAATGCTCGCAATTATTCCAAAGTGATGTCCCTAACATTTTGTAGATTAATAGATTAACATAATATTGAGTACAACATTTAGTATGTTTAATATTTTATTGATTTTTGCCGGTAATTATTTTATGATTTTCTTAAATATTTAGATATTTTAAAATAGTAGTAACAGTTTATTGATGGTAAATGCTCAATTGAGTCCTTAGTCTTTTCTAGTTGCATATCATGAAAGCGTTTTGTGTGCTTTGGTACCAACCCCTCCACGCCATAAGAGGGGAATCGATGTTGATTATTCCTTCTCAACATTAAAGGGTACCAGGATAAGTATCAACCGTTTTCGAGACTAGAAAAAAAATTAAAAACTTCATCGTCCACACTCAAACAGTCGTCTCTAGATAACTAGTTCGAAGTCAAATGCTCTTATCATTCCGCTATCTCAACGTTCTATTAATTTTGTGATGAGTGCTGTCGGTTTTAAGTCTTTTCGATTTGGAACGACCATGGGAATTAGAGTATGTATTTGGTGTATGTAAAGTATTCCTTGGCTTCGTTAGTAAGTCCTTCTCGCCACAAAGGGTAAAGGTTGATGATTACTCCTTCTTAACACTAATAAGTGAAGCGCCTACCATCTCCGATAGGAGAAATTATTTTAAAAAAAGCACCGCGCTACAGGTAATTGTTTGAAGCCAAGCATTCTTACCACTAAGTTATCTAGGCGTTTCTATTAATTTTTGTGTGGTGTGTTATAAGTTTTACCGACTTCTCACAACCACGGGAACAAGAATATGTATTTGATGCATGTAAATGTTCCTTGGCTTTGTTACTAAACCATCCTCGCCGTAAAAGAACAAGCAGTGTTGATAATTTCGTTCTCATCACTGATAGATACCGGGGCAGACGCCGACCAACTCCGAAACGAGAAATTATTTGAAAATCGCACCACCGCGAAAGTGATTCGAACTATTGACTTCTCTAGATAACTGCTGCAAATCAAGCGCTCCTTCCGCTTCGCTATCATGTGTTAATGTCCATTATTTTCAACATTTTAATATATAAACAACTTATGCAATATTAGTCATAACAGTTTAATTCTATCTATTTAGGGTGCCGATATATATCTTCTAACCTGTTTAGTATTTATTATAAATTATGAAAAGGAAATATGTTTTTATAGCAGAACCTAATTTAAACCTGTTAGGCGTCATCGAAAAAATTACATGAGTTACCAATTAATGATGTGATTTTCTTCTCGTGAATGAATGAAGTTAGGCAAAAAAATTATGAGATGAACATACCACGTATTAACACACGGATCCATTACTTTTTGGTGGTATACATTGATGACATATTTTCGTTTTTGCAAATGTAAATTGGCGGTTCGGAAACAACTTTTAAGACCGCATTGTTTTTGCACCACCATCAACGTCGTCGTTCGAGAAACAATCGGCACCTTGAAATTCGCGGTGCAACAGAAAAAAACGAGACAAAACGATTGCGCAAGCAGACTATTTATTGGTCGTTTCGAGAGCTCATTAAGAAATAAATAAAAGTTTATACGTTGTTGTTGTATTCATTGATGGGAGGTACGATTCAAGTTTTCGTTACGTATACTGGATGTTTCTGAAAAGTACACCATTACAAAGTTGTATAATAGTATGTTGTCAAGGACGCCAGTTTTCCAAAGATTTTGAATGTTCCTCAAAGCGACATTTTCTATTTGCAAATTTTTTATTTCGATTAAAAAATTAAAAAGAATATTTAATGAAAATATAACGTCGATTTGCAATATTATTTTAGTTTTACAGATGATCGTTAGTAATTTAATCAAACAAGAATAAACTCAATTAAAAAAAAATTCGGCATTAAGAGAATATTGTTAATTGCGCTATTTTAATTCGCAAAACAGTATATCTTGTAAAATATTAGTAGATAAACACCATTATCAGTTCTTTTTCCCCAAACACTACCACTTTACTACAACTAATAAACATAATATAATTCATAAAATAATTTTAACACAACTTTAAGAAGATTTTTTTTAAATGCGTGTGTTCGTGACACTCTGTATGACTTTACAGCGACCATTGAGTCGGCGATCTCAAGATTTTTTGCGATGTCAGGTGTGCGGCAATTTTTATTCAATAAATCCACGATCAAATTAAGACGTCTTAATATTTTTAAAGCCGTTAGCTATGAGCGGCCTTGCAACTAATAAAAAACCATAAAACTGAAAGATCCACCGCAACTGACCACACAGACAGATCCGGTTAGCTGTGAACACGGTCATGTTGTTCGTTTTGATTGAAGAAAACTGGTGGCGTATTCTCAAAACATCGCTCCTTTTCTTTAAGCAGATCCTTACGCATTCAATCTATAATGTATACATAAATACAGTCGATGACAAAATTTGTATTACGACTTTGCAAAAAAAAATTAAGGAAATAATCTTTGTCGAATATTGTTTTCTTAATAATGTTGCAAAGACAACAATACTAATTTTATGTTTATTGAAACTCTGATTACCCTATTATTATCAATAAAATTAAATTTTATACTTCAAGTGAAAATGAATAATAATATTTAAAAAATCTCATCGTAAAAGTTAAGCAGAATATTGTTGAATATGTTACAAACGCATTTCGATAACTATGTCGTCATCTTCGAAAACAATTTAAGAAAGCGGACTGATTGGATCTCTTGCGAACATGTTATAGTATTCACATAGAATAAACTAATTCAGACACATTAAATGTATTGCAATAAAGTTTTAATAGCTTTAAATGTAAAAAATAGTATTTAAATAAAAAGTATGTATATAAAATTTAAAATGATCCTCTTTTCAAATATTTACAATTATACAATTTATAAATACATTTAATATACAATATTTTCATTTTACTTACGTGACAACTTTGAAAGTATTTCCGCTTTATAATCAGTCCATTAATCCACTGATATTTATAAGGACAGTTCAAGGATTGAGTTTTACAATTTATGTTCACGTATGTATACATTACCATTAGTTCATGTTCTGCAGTTCATTAACCGGTAAGCTTACACAGATTACCTTAATGTATTGTTTGACGATTTATTCTTGTGCTTCCTTCTTCTTAAAAAATATTTCGTTTATTACCTTGAATATACTAATTAATCATTAGTTTTATAACTATATTTGGCTAATTATGTACATTTCCGTTGGATATTCATATTTAGGCACATTTATTTTTATTTCAATGAACTGTAAGAATCTGGTGTCTTATTTGGGAAATATTTAATAATGTACATATATACCTTGCCGCTAATATACATTTTACATAATTCAAGTCTAGTCATAAATCGAAATAGAAATTGATTAATTATTTGTGAATATTCAACGTCTACAATTTAACAATCACTCCTGCTTCCTAATATATCACTGAACCCCAAATTGAAAAAACTTTTATACAGTAGTTTTTCGCAATGATGTGGCAGGGTTTCATCAGTGTACTTGCACCCGTTGCAGCAGAAAGGAGAGAGGAGCTCAAATATGATGCTAGCAGTGTTGCGTCTACCATATTTACAAACGTGGGTTCCTTACATTTATTTTCGTTAATTCAGGAATATTATTTTGACAAATAGTTCGTAAAAAGGTGGACTTACCTACGCACTCGCCATTTATTTTAGATTTTTATGAGATAACAAATAAATATTGCTCGGAACCCAGAGAATATCGTAAGTATGTGTGCAGCTGGAATCACATAGCTACAAAGTTTTGCTAGGAAAGGTTTGAAATACAGCTTCGTTTATTTCATTTTTTCCAAGTAATTTCCTCTACACTCAATACACATCTCCATCCTCCGAAACCAATCTTTAAACCAGTTCTGCCAAGTTTCACTAGGGAAAAAAGCACACTCGTTGTCCTAAGCCCGCAGAAGGTCCTCATCACTGGAAAACCGCCTCCCTTTTAGTTTCATTTTCACATGCGGGAACAGTGCAAAATTGCAGGGAGCAAGATCTGGACTGTAGGGAAGGTGCTCGAGAAGTTTCAATCCTGTCGTGGTCAAATACTCGGTGCACGCTTTGGCGCGGTGAGCTGGAGCATTATCGTGATGGAGGAACCAGGTGTCCATTCTCTACTTAACGTTTTCCCCCATAACTGATGTTCGTGACCTTCCCGGCCTCTTAGCATTCTCCACAGTTAAATTTCCCCTTTGAAATTCTCTATACTACCTGAATATCGTTGTGCGATATGAATAAACATCACCTAGTGCAAGAGTCATTTCTTCGAAGCTCTGGTTTATGTTTAAACAACGCACGAAGTTATTACGCAAAACTGCCATTATCTCATTTAGTGACCACAATGCCATCGCAAGCACTTTGCACTCACACTGCTAATGAATAAAAGAACTCATCGACATGGCGCAGCAGCTACTATGCACGTATGAACATGTCCCAACATGCAGCAACAAGCAGTTTCCTGCGATTCATTGTTGCGTCATATTGCAAAACTTTCCTAGTACGCTTTGCATATTTTCCAGAAAGTGTTTATATTAATATGTCTATATAATATCAAATACAAATACAACAATAATATTTCTAGAAACAGTAACGTAGTTGTAAATTGTAAAACATATTTACCATATTTTACGTGACTTTTTCAAAGAGTCTGTTGAATATTTCACAAATTTACACCCCTCTGTGCAACGAATACATTCGGCACAACTTTCAATGTGTACTTAAAGACCATTTTACTACGTTTGTTGCTGCAGACACTGTAGCCATAAACAACGAATGTAGGTCTACGCCGTTTGAGAAAAATGAAAACAACCATGCTATTGATAGGAAATGGTCGACATATTAGTTATAAGCGTAATCAAAGAGTAAATGATATCTATTATTGTGTTGTGTAATAGATTTGTCAATTTGGGTTATCTTCAATATTTTCTTGTTTTGGTCTACTGTCAGCAAATACGTGAGTATTATAATTTTACATTACCGATTAGTTATCCCGGCAATATACCCAATTGGTATCCTTGCATGTTAACTTTTTTTAAAAAAGTATAAAAGAGAAATTTAACCGAAATCAACGGACAGTGTTTTTTATGTTAATTTTATTGTTGCTAGTAAAACTTATTGAAATATAAATGAACTACTAAAAATGTCAATATTAATTAATACATTCTTATAACATCTCTCTCTTTATTTTTTTCTTCTTTATCTATTTATTTTTATCAGTTCAATCAATAATTTTTAATATTAATAATCTTAATAGTACCATAAGAAGAATTAATGCACATAGAATTATGTTACAAAGATATTTAGTATTTGCAGTATTGAATAAAGCTTTTATTCATATCTAAACTTTCGAGAGAGATGCATAAAAATATTTCCACTATTTAGAATGTAGAAAGACATATGAATTGTTTAAATAAAATCTAAAGGGCCATAAGTCATGTAGAGTACATGAATCTGAAGGCAGTCAACTGGTTAAGTGTGTAAAAATTGGAAGGACACACACATTCGACAAATAAATTCATGAAATTATCTCAGGGATACCCTGGTAACGACAATAGAACTCACCCCAAAATTTGTATTACATTATTCCTTCAAATGATGAAATAGCCTAAACAATAAATCAAATGCTACTACAAATTTACTTTCTAGCGTTCCGTTATGGAAGGGCAGTTGTCAACATCCTTAATCAACATACTATGTACAATTGGTATGTAGCTACCACCTTTGTGAACCCTGTACAGTACAATAATTCTAGTATAGATTAATAATTCCAAAATTTCTAAAATTCTATAAATAAACCCAAAATGGGTTAGGCTATTACTACTACTCTCAAAAATATAGATTTCTTACTTGTACTGGTATTCAAGAGTTTCGAATACAAATTCCTTTGTGTAGGTAGTTGTGTGCATTAAAAGATTCCATTTTAATGCACAAAGGTTCTTTTAAAGAAAGATATGCTCTTGTATATAAAGTTGTCACAGTCAAAATCCAAAAAATGTAAATTCTCAATCAAAGTAATGCACTTTGCAAAAATGGGATTGGATCGTATAAGCCGGCAAATCACTGCTTTTGAATAAGAAAAACTTGCTTTCTTAAAATAAATGCATTATATAATTATAATTTTGAAGCTTCTCAAGTTAATATTAACAACCGTCCCTTTTACTCTATCTGTTATTTAAAGAAACAAAAGTAAATTGGATATTATTTTTAGTTTTTGTTTTCAGACTAAAGTAAGATGGTAGAAAAGTTCAAAAAATTTTTTAGTAATTCTTATAATTCATTATTTTGAAGGTTTTAATTTAATAAATCCCTAAAGACCGAGTGCGATAAGTGTCTTATGACATACATATGTATGTTATTCGTTCTAATTCACTTCTTTTATAACCCATTCTAAATAAAAAATTGTACTTTAAACTTTAGGAATATTTATGGTGCAATATTCGGTGATATTTGCTAATTTCTATGGCCTATACTATATTTATTAAATGTAGTGTAGAATGAATGACAATTTTTATGTGTTCCACTTGAAACTAAATAAAGTTATTTACTTTCGATTGAAGTTCATATCAGTTACGAAAAGCGGTTTATGAAATTTGAAATCGTTTGTGATTATTTGTTATTTATTTGACTACATTTACATTTGACAGTTCGACTTCAAATTTTAGGACGTTTGGTTTTGGCATAAAATTTCAATTGACCACCCTTAAAAGACTAAATTGCGCTAAACTAAAATGTATACATAAACATCGTTTTTTATGCTTTAATAGCGTTGTTATAGCAGAAAATTGGAAAAAAGTATTGAAACAATAAATTGCATTAACATTCTAGATTTGATTATTCAACGCAAAAATTAATTATATTATTGAAAATCTAACCTCGAAACGCGATCTTTTATGTATTTTTAACTTGACTTTCAATTTCTATTTATGTGCTATTAAGTAAATATAAACAATGTACATTTGTGTTAAAATTACAAATAATGTGTGTAATAATTAGATACACATTGATTACCTTATTTTTATTACATACAGTTACAAATAAACTGTCAATATACGAATTATACATTGTTATTTTTCTTATAAATTGTAGTCTCCTTTTACTTATGCAATATTATAATTGCAGGTACGTTAGACACATTAATTAATAATGTATGATGAAGCAATATTAGATATATATTTTCGTGAATAAATATTGCTATATCGTTGCAAAACAATTAGACAAGTTTAAAGGATTTACAACGTATAACGTAAGCAATTTAAAGAATCTACAGAACATTTCGCTTGCTTGATCAACACATTATGACAATTTTAACGATCTTCTATTTCACAACGCTAGTGTTATATTAAATTTATAGCAGTTACACTTATCAGAACAGTATTATGAATATTTATAATGCAATTTAGATATGTGTATAAGGCAATTATAAAATATTATAAAACACATTAAAAATTTAGTGTCATTTCTATTTTTAGAGCGAAAAATTAACCTAAATTTTGTAACTGACTGTATTATAGAGTGTGCACCACTGAAAGCTCACGTAGTCCACCAGCAGCATGCAGTTTGCCCTCCATCTGTGTCTCATCTTTGTGGTTGTATCTCTTTGGGTCTTTAAATGTCGCCACTACCATTTGACGTTCACAAACAATATCTAATTGTAGAACAAATGCTCAATTACAATTTTCAAGTTGACGAGTGTCATAAACTCGCTTCAAACTCCTTTTAAAATGTGTTTGCTCTCTTAACGTTTAAGAACAGATCTTTAAAAATTACAGCACATTTAACTAAACACTAACTCATAGGGATTTACAATTAATTATAATGTATTCAAACGATTAATCTTAATTGATGCTGTAGTATACTTGTAAAATCCGATGTGAATAAAATTTAATTATTGATGGTAAGTACTGTATATTAGTAAAAGTAGTTCTTAGAAGAGAGGTGAAAGAAATAATTATTTTAACTTAATAATTGTTTCTTAATCGAATAATTTTAATTATTATATTAGTAATATAAATACATAATTTGTTTCCAGCAATTAATTTCGCAATAGAAATTCGTAAATGTTCTCATAAAAGAATTTCGGGATATTAGGTGCAATTTAAGTAATTGTTTTGCGTATTTACAAGAAAGCCTGGTTTACAAAATACTATTTGAAGTATTATATTGAATAAATTTAAGAATTATATACAATCTAGATGTTAATATTAAATATTATCTCTTATTTTGGATCTCTCGAATTATTGATAGGTGCATAGGAGACTTAATAAAAGCATAGTTGTAAACAAACTGCATGCTTCTGTGGGGATCTATGTATATCACGAGTTTAAATGTATTATAATTGTTAATGCGCGTCGTCTTTAATGCCTTATTTTGCTAATATTTCTTATTCAAGAAAATGCGTATTAGATAAGAAAGATAAATGTTAAAGAAGTAAACGTGCACAAAATTAGTACAATAATCCACGAAAATACTGTGAATTTTAATTTGCGAATATCGTGGTATAAAAATAATGTAATACTACGAGGATATGTTCCGGACGAAACCAAAAATGCATAATTATGATTTTTAATATATTCTTGTCACCTCTTTAATTAATCAATGTTTAAAAGAAATCATAGAATAATAATAACTATATTTGGTACGAAGACTTCCGCGGTCGTGGTCCATGCTATTAGCATTAATAATAACTATATATTTATAATTACGCAACAAGTTAAGTTAATTACTTAAAGATGGATAGTGTGCAGCAAAAAAGTTTGAAATAATGAGTTGCTTTTCTTTACGCTTTTTCTCCAACAATATAGTCTTATAGGAAAGGGCATGTGTTTTCTGATCAGTGCTTTAGAAGTTTCACTCTTTTAAGAATTTACAGCAGTTGTCTCATCCAAATTTTTTACATTGTCTAAAATTAAATAAAGTTGCTCTAGATTTTTTTATTAATAGCAGATCTTCAGAGATTAAATTTCCTAATCAGCTTGGTTTATTTGATTGTCGTCTGTGTGTATTTCTATTAAATCTTCAATTGTCAGTTTTATGCCGTGCAAATTAATATCCTCAAAAATATCGCTTTCGTCAAGATCTTGGAAGTTTTCCTTTCCATTCATCGTCCAATGTCAATTAGTTTGCTTGAGTCTATTTCAGAGAGGGTGACGTTGGAGAGAGATTGCCGAAAGCAATGAGGATAAATGCTTCCAAGGAGGGACCTTGGTTGAAAATTTAACATCACAAGATGCTTTGATATTTTGTATCGCATCCATAATAATATAGACTTGCCAAAAGTCATGAAGTGTAATATTTTCAGATTTATCTGTAACTTTTAGTATAATATTAAGATTATATTTTAAGTAAAGCCTGTTAAAAGTGGTAATCCTGTTCAACTGGTTAAACTACAGACGTATTTGACGGCTCTTTCACATTATCCACTACTAACAGAACTTTAAAGTTAGTTTTGTCATTTGCAATACGCTTCGACCTCCATAGAAAAGCATTTAACTAACCAATTGTAAGAAATGTTAATCCATACCTTTTCATTACATTGCTAATGCACTGGTAGTTTTCCCTTTTTCTTCGATGTTAAGAGCATGAGGAGAAGAATTTTCTGATTGATATCATTTAAAATTTCAACCTATCTTGTCTTGCTTTAAAATGAGGTGCCTTTTTTCTTCTTTGGAAATATATGTGAACTTTAGCATTCGCTTCCAGTACAACATGGTTTCATCAGCTTTAAAAACTTGTTTAACTGAGTACCCACTACTCTGAATTATTATTCGAAGCTTTTCAGAAAACCGTTGAGCAACGTCATAATCTGCAGTTAAAACATCATCAGTGAATTAGATGTTATGTAAATTATCACACTTTAGAAACCGGTCAAACTATCCATGACCATGAAACTTTGCTTCTCTAATAATTGTGTAACAACAAATTCTTGTTCTGTTAGAGGATCATTCTTTATTATTGTCATCAATCCAATAAATTAGTAATGCTTGTATGCTTTCTTAGAGAAGCTGTCGCTCTCTTCACTTTCTTAACTGATAATTGTAGCATTTTGAATACTAACTTTAATCTAATCAACTACATATTAGATCTCATGAACCAAATAGTAATCTTGTTTACGCCGTAAAACTGTCTATTTTCAAATAGTTTCTTATTCTTATCTAACATTTCTTATTTCTATAAAATTACAGACTTTAATATATAATAATAAATTCTAGATCAAATTTACAGACAATAAATTAATTTCACTCTGCGCTAATTCACACTTATTTAACAACCCACACAAATTGTATGTATTATGTATAAGAAGAGTAATTACGATTTATGAACCTTTAAAGAAATAAACAAATCAGCGAATCGCAAATATATAGCACGCCTACCGAATATCGGTCATTTACTGTACATATATTAATAAGTTTATATTTATTTCTTAAGAAATGACTTTTTTTGTATACTTGTGCGTGTAGTACAAATACGTAATAAATATAAATAAATACTCACCGGCACAAAAATGGGCCATTCCTCTTTTTTTCAAAAAAATTGCAGCGGTTATTAGAGATGCCCTAGGTATTGTAGTTATATCGCGCAGTTGTGTATTAATTCGCTCGACTCGCTTCTAGAACGTGTGTCGCTGATTCAAACAACCGTAAATAGCTGAGCGAAAATGTTACGTAAACGAAAACACAAGTTACAAAGGATACATGAAATTATGCCGTACCGTAACAGTTCCGTAAAATCTGATGCTACCAATGTGAACTTAACGGTTTATGAAAAACGGGATTGCAAACAACATGTAGAATTAGCGAGATACAGGAAAAACTTAAAAAGTGATATTATATAATTTAGTTATCTGCTTCTGGGTTTCCGGGCTGGAACCGCGTCACTAGTATATCTGCCGACGTTTCGTACCCATTTGTATGGGACATCTTCAGGGCTGAACTACTGCACTGAAACTGTGAAACAGTGAAACAGTTTCAGTGCAGTAGTTCAGCCCTGAAGATGTCCCATACAAATGGGTACGAAACGTCGGCAGATATACTAGTGACGCGGTTCCAGCCCGGAAACCCAGAAGCAGATAGCATGGACCACGACCGCGGAAGTCTACGTACCAAATTATATAATTTAGTATTTAAATAATATTATATCATCTTTAGTACAGAGGTGGAGTAATGATCTTGTCTTGCTTCAAGTATTCAACTGTAGCCATAATTTTGCGAGCAAATAGAACTGTGTCCACTTTTCTTAGTACACTTTCTCTTGCTTCCACCCTCTGGTTGGACTGCTGCTTTGTGTCTGATATATAATGATAAATCCATGTTTCATCTACTGTTTTAAAATGTTCGAGAAAGTGGCATCGTGTTCATTTAAATTCGTTTATTGTTAACTGTTAATAAATGCAAGTAGAAAGTTTTTTAATACTCAAAATGTCGTATAAAATCTAGAGCACATCATCTGTCGAGATCTTTACAATGTCAGCAACAACATGTAACTTCAAAGATCATTTAGTATGACGTAGTATTTTGTGACGATCTAGTCGAAGGCAGTTTTTGAGCATTCCGTACGTTTATCAACTGTCACGGATGTTCGACAACGTTTAAATTCAGCACCTCACCTTTTGCAATGGAAAACGCATCGGAAAGATCCTGTAAAGTGGGATCTAACTCTTTTTTATATCCGTCTGGGTTAATGCCTTTAAAAAAAAACTCGAACTTCAATTTTATACATTCTTCACAAAATGTCAAAACATTTACTTTTGTCGATCACGGTAAATAAGCAACTATATACAGGCATGTGTCTGAAACCTCGTAGTACGCAATTCGAGGATTATATTTAACAAACGTCAGTCATTCGGTCATACTTGCACCATTTTTATGTCAGGTCGAAAACACTGCTAACTCTCATCATATATAAATTCTAATGAACATTTGCTAATGAAATGTCTATTTATTGTCTTTTAGATCACAAAATGAGAGGGGTTTTTAGGCAGCAATTTATGAACCGACGTTTTAAAAACATATGCGTAACTAATGGCATGAAAATCGCAACTAAAACAAACAAAACTTGGAAGCTGTACCACAGATTTTCTAAATTCTGAAAACTGAAAGAGTTTCATTTATGTTTCATTAAGAACTGAGTTTACGAGAATAAAATAAAGCAAACAAAATTTGAGAATTAAATTCGTAAGTCGGAAGACTCACAGTTAAAATAAATAAACAATCAAAGTGTAAATATTAGATAAAATACTTTTGTTATCGACTTTGCAGTTCGTTTATTTTCAGTTTCAGTTCTTTTAGAAACAGTTAATTGTTAAGAAATGGAAATATTTGTAAACCAAACATGAACTGATAAATAATAAATATTTATGGAAGACAATTTTATATTTCGATTTTTTTTTCTGAACATTCTACGTCATCAAAATAAGTTTGTACATAATTAATATTATTATTATTAATATATATTGTGTGTAGCGTAGATAATTCTGTCAATAAACTGATGAACTGCTTTTACAACATCTGTGCCAGAATGAAATTTATGTTTGTTTAATAGTAAAATGTTATCTCGAAATGTCATTCATATAATGTTCTTGCAACTACTTACTTCTGATAAGACTAAATATAGCCAGTTCTTGAATATCGCGCATATAGAAAAGAGTATTTACAGTAGCGCCAATCGAGTTCTGATAAGTGCGGATAAATTAGAGGACCTAGGTCATTTGTTATCGCGTAGAATTAAACGCAATTCTATTTGAAGGACGTACATACATACATACAAGCGTATATTATATTTGTGTTTATAAAAAGGTAATACACTAATAAACTCATATAAACTTAAGTTTTAGTTGTAAAGTTAACGTAATGTGATTAGAATTTCAATAAATATCATTCTTGTGATAATAGTATCTTAGATATTGCAATAAGTGTTTCATATATTTTGTATATAAAATTGTATAAGTAGCCTATTTATAAATTTAGCCTTTGTTGTTCATAATATAATAAGTGAATAACCAAATATTTAATTATAGCTGCTATGATAGTTAATGAATTAATAATAGTTTTAATACTTGTACATAATGTTTTAGTCTTCTATAGACAAAGAATTGTTTTAGTGAGACAAATAGAGCCTCCTACAAATATTCAAGTACATACATACATTTCATAACGATAAAAATAATTTTGCTTTACGTTTCAATAATAAGCATTCTCCTCTTGAAAATAGAAGGAAATACAATGTTTACACCATTAAATCAATTTCATATCCGATTCATTTATAAATTTCTTTTCAAACTATATGAAATGAAGAGCCCCTGCTACCATACTTCAAGCCTTGTTTCATATTTCTTTATTTGTTTACAAGTCTTTGATATTACGAATAACAATACCATTATTTGCAGAGTTTTACTTTCCCAGTATAATACAATTTCCTTAAAATTGTAAGATAAGTTAAGGATACAATAAAATTTATGGTAATAGTTGAAGAAATAAGTATTTTAAGAGTGAATGAAACAGTTAATACTAGGAAACAGAATGAAATGAGGCATGAATTTTATATCAAAAGAAATTTAGAAGAAAGCTGCAATTTAAATACAGAAATATGAAATTAGACAATATAAAGGTGTAAGGAATTATAGACACTTAAAGTATAACAAATCGAGGGATTGAAATTGTTCAGCTATTGAAGCGAACATAAAAACAACAGATATCTATTTCGTATGAGAATATATAATACATGTCTTCGCAATCCCTAGCAGCTTAACATAAATTATTATAACTCATGGCCACTACAGTCATGAGTTATAATGCGTCCACTCGTGAAGCAATCTAAGATCTTTGGTTATTGACATTTAAATGATGAGATCACAAGGAGGTGTGGTAGTTAATGTTTTCCTGGATTAATCAGGCGCAATCTCTTTCTATTTAGCCTTCCTTGATCAAGCGGGACTCTGATTCAGGGGACTGTTAATGCTTTTACTGATCGTAGGAACACTATTAGAAGTAAAGAGCAAACCCACAAAACGAAAAGTAGGAAAGAACATATGAAAGGTTCTAAAGCTACAGTGCAACAACCCTCCATCGAGAAACAAGCCAAGAAAGCAAAGAAGAATCAAGGTCACTTACACAAATATAAAAAGTTGTGAGAGTCAACACCGTGGAGAAAGTGGATCTATCAGCTAGGGTGATTTTCAATGTAAAAATTTAAAAACTGGTGAAATAGAATCAAAATTTCGTAATCAAGATCAACTTCAACAGATATATGCAAACATGCCAGGATATTTCATAGAGAAATGAGTTATGACGATCTAAATTTGTATGAAAAAGTTGGACTATATGATGCTTAAAATTTCATGGCAACCACAAGTAAAAGAAGTTAAACAAGCTTCCACACATCCTATAAACAAAGTGTTACAAATAATGTTATGAGTAGTTACTTGATAAATAGATAACAGAACGAAAAGAATACAATCAAAGATAAGCAAATATCAAAGAAAATAAAGATCTGACACAAATTGACTAATTAGTTGGGAAATATCTAGAGAGAATCAACTAATCTAATAAAAATACTTTTAAATGTATTCATTTTGTTTGATATTTGTCCATGGCAATTTTCTATGAAACGCGGACAATGTCTTCATATTAATATATTTTGTCTAACGGTTTTTTAAAAGATAAATAATAACATAACGATTTTTGTAATTTATACTTTCGAATAGTTCAAAGTATCGAGACTTTTGCAGATCAGAATAACAAATAATATAAATGAACTATGAACAATCTTTTATCACAAACTTCAGCAATTCTAAATAGTGTAAAGTGATAAAGTTGCTCATTTTCTAAAATGTGCTTATTTCAAAAAATCGCTCGATCGTTTGATTCAGAAAAATCAATAAAATTGAAATAGGTGTAATAACTTCTGTGCGTCTATCGTCTAAAAAGCATCGACCCACAATTGCTTTTTCAATAAATTCTAGACCAATTCATTCTTGGTATTTAGAATATCAAACTATCATATACTTTATATTATGAAGTACATATAAGGTTAACTACATTCCAAAATAAAGAAAGAACCAAACATGAGCAAATTTTATTTTAGAAATGCTTTGAAGCTTTATTTTGTGTTGTAAATATAATAATAATCCATGCTTTCGCATCTCTCACTAGTGCTAATCGTAGGGGGCATTGGCAAGCAATGTTATTATTGTACCTGCGTTTGTGGGATCACCTAAGATTTTTGACTGTCAGCATTCACCCTAACTGTGAAGCAGAATCTCGAAAAATCTTCCCAGATAGCGGTCTTCGATTCGAAACCGAGGTGCCGGTGTGATATATCAGCAACTAATCACTGAGCCATCGGACTAAATGAGCCAGAAATAATATGAAGGAATTTCAATACATCTCGATATCCTTTTCTATTACGCTTTTCGGTTAAGAGATGTTCATAGTTCTCCTTTTTTGAAGAAAAGAAATAAAATAGTAAATTAATTGAACACTATGAATACAAATTACATCTAAAAACCTCTATGATGTTAATAAGTTTCTTGCAGTTGATTTACATATTTCGGAAAAAATATTTGTAAACGCAACACATATGTAGATAGAGCATGTTTCTAATAATATGAAAGAATAAATACAATTTAATATCCTTCACCGAATCAAGCAAAATCTCTCACAAATATTCTAGCTTTTGCTGTGGTGTGGATCTTGTGCTTCTGTTCATAAAAATCACCGGAAATGTTATCACATATTAATACAATAAATGTTCTAACTGGAATAAAACCTCGTTAATTTTTATATTAATACTTCTGTATCCATTCCCATATTAATAAAATGATATATGGTTCCCAGAGACTTAAAATAAATACAAGTTCACCTTGTATGTATTTATAGAAAATATATCCCGATGAAACAGTGGTTTGTGTCTTTGTTTTTGAGCTTTTTGTTTAGAAAATACCGGCAGACTTTAATTAAGGATCGATGCCGCCGATATTTTTTTAACATAACGCAGTACATTAATGTCGAAAAGTAGAATACGAATTACGAGTAATTATTACTTTGTTTATTTTGGCAATTTTACAAGATTTCTTAAAGTAGAACGAATACTGTTATTGCATTTATTATATAATTTAGTATAACGTCGGGTTCTTGGTGGCGTTCTTTATTAGTTATTTTGCAAAAACTTATACATCTCATGTCGACCAACATCTTCCGTCCACTTTCTATTAATATCACTTGAGTTGGTCCTAAGAAATAAAACATGATCACGATGCCATTTAATATGTTCATCTTAAAATAGTACTCTATTTTTTATGTCTGATTATAAAGATACATCCCAATTGTGTGCATATTGTATTAAATTGTATACTACAAAGTTTATTACCATGGTTTCTCAAAATATCTTTGGCTTGTTTACATTCGTTATATTAAAAGCTCACAGAAAGGTACAATTAAACGAATATGGTTAAAACAAGTCTGTTTTTTTCAGTGTAAAATGAATATATAAGTATGTAAATAAACAAAAGATGCTTATATCATATGATAATAAAATAGAATATAATAATCAGCCTGGATACCACAGGATACATATTGAAGTGAATTTACATGTAAAATCTAAAATATGATGTCAACAATTCTAGAAAATTCTAATTTTAACCGCTTTTTACATCGTATATATAATGCGGAAATTTTTTGAAAAAGTTCTGGCTCTCCGACGAGACTCGAACTCGCGATCTCATGCTAACTGAGTATGCGTCCTTGCCCTTAAACCACGAAGAATGGAGATATTCTGGTCTTCTAAGGTGCTATAAATTGCATTATGGAAACAGATATGAAAGATGTGTCAACCACTTCTTTGGACGATGTAAAATATAAATCGCGTAATCATTAAATGCTGTCTGGACCATATGAATGACTCCCCATTTATTAATAAATACGTAGTCTTCTTTTTGAGCTGGAGTTACCGGTACCAGTTTTCTTCATTTCACGAGCGAGCCTAATATTCTTTCCGGTAACAACCGTTTTTGGCCTAGAACTCGACACGTCATTTCAGGACAGTCGACCACGTTGAAATTTTTTTGTATCACCGCTTTACGGTATCTGTATCTGAGGAAAATGATTGGTCACCAAATACCCGATTGTTTTTCTCAAAGCATTACGAGTCTTATCTGAAATTATAAAAAATCACAGCCCAATGATGTTTAATTAAATTATTTCTTCTAGTTTTTGTATATACAAATAAGTTCTAATAGACAAAATTATTTAGTAATAACCGAAATTAATCTTGTTGTATGAAAGAAACTAAAGTCTAAGAAATCGTTCAAACAGTTGCCAGATCGAAATTGGAAATTCCTAAGAGATATGCTCGAGTATAAATTAATGAAAAATATGTTTAAATTGTCTGTTCAACTACATTTATATTAAATTAACACTTTCACTCTAATTTGATTAATAGTTATAATGCTTAAATAACTTACTAATAAAACACATAATTTGCACAAGATTATTATATTATTTCTTACCTATGAGCTTCCGAAGCATTAATATGCTATAAAATATTTATAAAACTAATAAAATATTTTATAACTTGGAATACAATTTCAAATCTATTATTCTTACTAATTCCCTTCGGTGTAGCTTTTCTTTATTGGAGTAGTAACTATGAAGGATTTTAGTAATTTTTTTAATCTAAAGTTTTGATGTTTCTCTATCTCGAAGGCTTCAACTATGATAATTATTCGCACAAACTATAACGTCAACTCCTCAAAAAACACTTTCTGGCCGTTCTTGTTCTGCAACCGCTGATTACCGGATTCTTTTCTCTTATGTTATTTAGGTGTTCTTTTATCTTCTGGTGTGCTGCATAAATCTATGTGTATTAACTTTTCCGTTCATGTTTTCTCGATAGCATTGACACTCTCTCTGCTGATTGCGTCTTTGAACTAAAAATATTAATATCTTAACATGTTTTTCTTTTCCTAATTGCTAAATGTAAGCAATCATTGTTGGTTTGGTGTTGGTATCTTAACCACTTTTGGATGTCAATGAGGTGCGTCATGTAAATATGTAGCTATCTATATGGCTCTTCTTCCAATATACCGAATGCTTTTCTTAATTCGTGCGGCCTACTATTATATCCAAGAGCGATATATTTCGTTTTCTTCTATTTCGTATTATTTATTGATATATGAAAAGATTTTTATAGCTTCTGTTTTCGTCGTATCTTGGAATCCAATTACAACTCTTTAAAGCTTTTTTCAGAAGACTCCCATTGAAGAGTTTGATAGTATTAAAGATAATCGACTATTCACTGGTGCGATATCCTTCTGCTTATAAGATCTACAGCTACAGCTACAGGAAATACATTGTTGATAGATATAGTATCGCTACTTTCCCTTGATCTGATAGTCTATGGTCGCTAGTTACACTAATTTATTATTAAGCAGGATTACTGAATTATTAAGTCACGACAGTATATATTGTACAATTTAGTTGCAATAGTTATATATAGTGTTATATTAATTTAGGCTGACATAGAAGCTATTCCATCTTTATGGCTCGTTAGAGTACCTTTTCTGCCTTTTGTATTGTAATTAAGTCTAGAGATTTCGAAAGCGATTTTTCCCATTTTAATTTTTCATTTTATTAGCATACTACATGTATCACGTGATCCTCTTCTAGGAAGAATCTACATATTAGTTTGTTCTATCAAGCCCATATTATTACATATTCGCTTATTTTACATTGCCCCATTAATATCCTAATAGACTTCTATCCCTACCTAGAAGATCCCTAAATTTGGACGATTGTTTCATAAGGAACTATTTTACTTATCTCGGACCTGGAGAGTTCTTCCACCTTTCTCCAAATCTATTTTCAGGTCACGTTTTCATGAATATTTTGGTATTCGTTTTTATAATACCATAAGAGCACTCCGGTTCTATGAACGACATAGACACATCGAGACTATTCCTCCTCTGACCTGGAATCTAGGCTATTGTTTATTGGCAACTAATGAGCTGTATCAATAATCGCACACGATGCCATTTCAGCATCAAGTTCGTCTATACCGTAGGTAGTGGCTTTAGCATTACTTGGTAATCGAGAAAAATTGCCACTGTACATAAGACATTCACTTTAATTTTTTCCAAAAATCTGTAACGATGTACTTAATTTCATAGAAAATATATATAATCGAAAACATCATATAGTTATTCTATTTCCTATAGATTCTCATTATTATCTTTAGTATTCTTCAACACCTATAGTCAAAATTACCTAATAGTGTGAATGTTTAAGCGTTTAAGAAACTACTCATACATCCAAGGGCAGTATAGTAATAATATAACATTGCACTATTAATACACTATTTTTCACTTCTGGGTAATAATATTCCTATACATGTAGTATGGCGTTTCTCACTCTTTGGTATCTGTCTCCAACGCGAAATATATGTATTTGGATGACTGTATCAATAAAAACAAATTTGCCAATAAATTTGTTTATATTGATACCGATAATTTATTGGATCGCTGAGTAAAACGGTTGAGAAACGCTGCAGATAGACGAAATCAAGACTGGCTTTCAACATGACATTACTAGCATATGCTTGCGATCTTTACGCTACTTAAAATAATTAAATTTAAATTACACTTCATTAACTTTGTTACGTTTATATTTTATTTGACACATATGTAAAGGGCAAAAGACAACTAGAAAGTGTAACCAATTTAGCAGTATATAAAAATAAATGCGTACTTAATAAGTTTATTAGAAAAATAGGAACACGTCGATATTTAACAGAAAGTATGTGAAACTATTAATGTATTGTTATCTAACATTTGAACTCGCTTTTGATTTAATCACACACTGATGCAAATAATGCATTAAGTTAATGCAAAAAGCATTAATTCAACTACCGTTTTCCTAGCAATTCACCAAGCATATAATAATAATAAAGTATTTATTGCCCAACAATATACATATACTAATAACAGGACAATGTATATTAAAGAACTACAAATATCAAAATCATCAATATACACAACAAGAAGCTCGCATCTAAAAAATTAATTACTAATCCCTACAGTTAACCATTACAAAACATACATACATTCATACATCTTGCGACACACCAAAAATATTTTGCAAATCCTTAGCGGAGCAACTTAATATATCGCAATTATTACCACATTTATTATATGAAGTACACATAAATGAAATGGGCGATTTAACAAGTATATTAGTGCGTGCTGATGGAGTAAAGAAAATCTGAATATTCAGAGCAGCAAGACGCGGCATATAGAAGTTGAGTCCACCCAGATGCTCCGAAGAATCTATCCGACCATGGATTAACCCATGTAAGAAAGACAAACCGGACATAACCCGTCTCATCTCCAATGAAGCCATAGCAAAAATACTCAATAAGATGTCATAGGGAAAACCTCTGTAAGGGTAGACGCAATGATTTCTAAACCAAAGATATTTTGAAAATCGTCTTTGCACACATTCTATAGTTTTTTTTTGAACTTTCTACTAAGGATTCCATACTATCGAGCCATACTCTAATCTCGAACGGATTAGCGAAATGTATAAAGTTTTCAGTGTGGATATATTATTAAATTGCTTAGCATTTCGCATTATAAAGCCCATCATACCATATGCCGATGAAATTATATTGATAACATAGATACTAAAAGATAACTCAATGTCAAAGTATACTACCAAATTCTTTACCATATCACATCTAAGGAGAGGAACAGAAGCAACTTTGTATTTGTATTCTAATAAAGATTTCCTGCGGATGTAAGACATAACCTTGCATTTGGAAGTATTCAATGCCAATCTATTTCCACTACGTCATTCATAAACACCAGTCAAATGTCACTTGCTGACTGCCGTAATCATCCTTCACAATCAGCCTCTGATGCTACAATTAAAAAATTTTAATGTCATCCACAAACATCAATATCTGGCAATTAACAGACTCTGGCAGGTCATTAATGAAAAGCAAAAATAAAGGTGGTCCTAAGTTTGTGTGGTACTTCTGATGTAATAGAACGATGACCAGAAGAAAAATTATTGTGTGAAATACAAATTCACGATCCGTAAGGTAGGATTGAAGCAAACTCACTAACGAGTCACTAAATCCCAAACACCGCAGTTTCGACAAGAGATGTCCGTGGTCAATACGATCAAAGGCCTTACCCATATCAGCGTAAATTATGTGCAGCTGATTCCGACTATCCTATGCCCCCGAAACTTATTGGGAAAAGATAGAGAGATATTTAGTAAACATGTACAAATGTTTGCCAAACACTTAGAAAAGTAAAATATTGCTTCACGAACTAATACTTTTGAGTCAAATAGAAAAGTATTTAGAGTAAACGCAATACTTTGTTATTTCAACATGTTTATAATCTGAATCAAAGCAGTTTAATGTTTAAAATGAAATTATAATGCCTGTGGTATATGTTCTTTGGTACAAGGAAAAAAATGACTTATTAAAAGAACAAAATAATAAATTCAATATAGGGAACTGTACGTTCATTTCTCACATAGAAGTCAAAGCACTTGTCTCTTTAACCGTCAATCAACAATACATATGTTGCCCAAGTATACAGCGACGTATACATATAACTACGGCTCATTTCCAAGTAAAACATAGTTAATCAAAACGAATGCTAAATAAGCCAGTTAGATAGTCGACTAAATGAGATTGCCAAGTTATACGCTCCAAGTGTCCTGTACATAATATAAACTATATGTTATATACCTATATATATATATA
The DNA here is from genome assembly GCA_031893035.1 of Dermolepida albohirtum. Taxonomy (NCBI): domain Eukaryota; kingdom Metazoa; phylum Arthropoda; class Insecta; order Coleoptera; family Scarabaeidae; genus Dermolepida; species Dermolepida albohirtum. The sequence goes on from JAVIWB010001628.1 coordinate 55,735, forward strand.
TATATATATATATATATATATATATATTACAAAGTAATATATAATAAAATGTAGTCAGAGAGAACTGTAGGTTCGTCTCTCGAATAGAAGTAAAAGCACTTGTGTATGAAAAAATGACATTCAATAGCTTGTTGAATTAAGAAATTCTTTTTTCTTAGTGCAGTTATGTATAGGCCTTAGACCAACAATGAAGTATGTCATTCATTCTACTTTGACTAAGTAGATATGTAACTAATAACGTAGTGGCTCTTAAAAATTTTAATTACAATTCATGTTAAAAAATCATAGTAAGTATATGTAATTATATCACTATATAAGTAATATGTACATTTTTTCATATGTACACATAATATTTTTTTGACTGTTATTATAATTCTAGAGAATCAACTTTTTTAAGCATTTAAAATATCTATTCATTTCACGACATTACATAACTGTTATAAATATTACATTAAAGCTTTTTTTACTTATAGAATCGACTGTAGGTCGTTTTTTGTCCATCACGCATCATTTCAGACGAGTGGCCAAATATTTGCATCGCCGTTTTGTAAAATGGCTCACCGGTATAATCTATAAAATCGGTCGCTTGTTAGCGGCTGGTGGTCTTCACCGTACCGCGATGAAGTTATAACTTTACTTTTTGCTCATCCGGAGGCCTGTTATTATAGCCAATCATTTATTCTTTAACAAGCCGACTTTGACTCATCACAAAATGGTTCGCTCTCAGGTGGTTGTGCTATGTTGCAAGTGATTTCTTCTGCGCCAGAAGAAAAATAAAAATATCAAAGTTAAATATACGAGCCATTATAATCGTTGTTACTTTTAATTTCATTAAGTTTTATTTAAACTGGTCAAGAAGATAAACATCTTTCGTGTAGGTCATTTCATAAAACACATGCTGTCGGTGTGTTCAGCTCTTATTCGTGGCGTTTTATTTTTATCGTCATTGAAAAAAGGATGCTGTGGTCCGTGATGTTGGTTGATTCAAGCCTACACAAGTTCTACGATAGTTGCATTCGTGTTTAGTGGTTACCACTTAACTGAAAAAAAAGTACGATTAATTAAAAAATCTCTATTTTTTTAAAAACATTCTATGCTATTGAAATATATTTGAACAATCGTTAATAATTAGTTTTATTAATTTTAAATTAGTTTTCTTAAAAATACATACCTACATATGTAATTCAAATCAATATAAGTAATTCCCAATTTTCGTTTCAAATTTTGATGACTGGTAGGCAAATTATTGTTGGCCTCGTAATTTATGTGAACTAATTGGTACTTTCAAATACATTGCAGGCAATTCTTGTTCAACATGCAAAATACATAAGAGAGCAAAATTATAAATTGCATCATACGATAAATTAATAACTTTGTTAAAGAGTAATACTTATTACATGTTTTGAAACATTTCCTAATAATATTTCCTGATTTTGAGATACTTTCAATTAGAATCTCTTTAGATAGAAACACTATATGGTTTCCAATTCAGCTATTGTATTTTCTGTTTATTCGATACAAGGCAAAAAAGATTTCTTAGATTTTGATTTCAAATATTGTGTTGTATATTATACCATTAAATTTAGAGTGATAAAAAATGAATCGCTCAGTAAAAGTATATATTTTTAAACCCAATTTTGTACAAATATTTACTGCTTTAAGAATAATAAATGATTAAAGTTTCATTGAAAAATTCGTAAACTTTTGTACCGTTCTACTCTTTTAAACGCTAACGAACAAATCGCTTGTCTTTCCTTTATTTTGTTTAGTTTCGTAATTCGATTGTAACAGTCTACAGTTATGAATTAATCTATTAAAGTGATAAGAGTTCGAAGACAACCAATATTCGTCAGCAAAGCGATTTTGAAAGGAATCATATCGTTGCACTACATAATGTGGACATCGCATTTCGCTTAATTGCTAGGCGAATACAAAGAAATATTGCTAGAGTTATTCGTTTCTGGAGAAATTGGTCTCAAGAAGGTAGCCAACATCTTGAAGACATTCTGAACGACCTAAAAGAATCATCGAACCGGAAGATAGGAAACAAATATTTCTTGCCCTTAGGAATCGGTAAAGTACCTCAAGTGTGCAATATTTTTCTAGCATAAATAGATCATAGAATAACAATACTTTCCATATATCACTGTGTTTGTTCATCTGATTTGATTTCCTGTCGTTCTAGACTAACACTGCCCCTTTACTAATCGACAGCGCGCCCTAGAATGGTGTAATATACACCTAGATGGAGATGAAGAGTGGAGCAATATCATTTTTTGAGACTAGTTTCGTTCTTGTTTGTGGGTCGATATGGTCGTAGAATCTCACGTCAAAGAGAAGAAAGGCAGGTTTTGAACATTTCGGTATATAATAAGATTTCACTTACTAGAGAGATTGTTAGTTAGGGATACAATTAGCATAGGAAGTAGATCTACTTTAGTATTCCTCCGAGGTTATTTAAATGCATAAAGATACATTCACGAAATTCTAGAACATCACAGCAAGACAATACCCGTCCTCGAGTTTTAGCTGTTACATTATGAATCCTGACAGAGACCAGCAATAATATTCTTAAACGGCCTGCGTGGCCGTCAAACTTATCTCCCATAGAACATATCTGATATGTGAAAGATCGAAGAGTTGGTATGCTTCTCATTCTTCCAATGAACTTACAACAGTTACATGATGCCCAACAAGTTGCTCCATAGGAGTCCATAAAATAGCTTATTAGAAAAATCCCCGAGCGAATAGCAGAGTATATTCGCTTACGTGAAGCGACAAATCATTATTAAATTCTCTCTATAAAAGGTATGAATTTTTCAATGAAGATTTAACACAGTGAATATTTATACAAAATTTGGTATAAAAATATATACTTTTACTAGATGATTCGTTTTTTTTGGTCATATATATGTTAAATTCTCGGTTAACTCGCATTGTAGATGGTTGATTCTGAGAAGAACCACTAGAAAAATTTGGTTTAAAAATATATGCTATTACTGGGTAATTCGTTTTTTTTGTGTTATAGTATATTTATGTATGTTCTCGATATTATGTACAAAAACATAAAAAATACCAAAATTACCGAAATGAACAGAAAATAATAATTGATGTTATGTAAGGGGTCGCTTACAGCGAAATGAAAAATTAAAACGAATTTTATATCCAATTTGGTATATACGAGGATAGCTGTTTATATTTCGGAAATAGCAAACAAAAAAAAGTTTTTGTTATCGAAAATAGTTTTACTGCTTTTCAAAGTATTCTCCTGGAAAATCAATGCACTTTTATATTCGTTTAAACCAATCCGAAAAGCAGTGCTACTACTGTGAAGCCGGTATCTCCCAAATATGATTTTTCAATGCCTCAATTGCCTCTTCCGGCGTAGAAAACCGTAAGTTTATTCTTCACGCGTGGCAACAAAAAGAAATCACAAATCAACTTAATGTTTTGCCCGGTCAAAAATTCAATTGTTTGAACCGACCTATGAGAGCTCGCATTGTCATGGCGGAGAATGATCTGTTGTTTTTGGTTTGTTTTCCTTATTTCTTCATAAACTTTTGGCAAACAAATAATTGTGAAACATTCGGAATTAGCCGTTCTACAACTCTAAAAGCATGGTTGCAACTTGACCGGTTTTTCCGTAAGACCAGATGACCATTTGTTTTGATGCGCTTCGAGCGCGAACAACTTTTATTGGTTTTGGCTCATTTTGGAATACCCACATAGTCGACTACTGTTTACTATCGAGCTCATACGTATGGATACAAGATTTATCACCTGTGACGACTTTATTAATGTTCTTTGAAGCACCACCATTGTATTTTTTGTGCGTTTCTTAGCACCAATCGACGCGAGTTATTTTTTGAGCGGTTGTCAAATTACATGGTACCCAACGTGAACATAGCTTCTTAACGGCTAAATGTTCATGCAGGATCTTATACACGCTGGTGTTACTAACACGTAGAGATGTCTCGATCTAACGGTATGTCACATGACAGTCTTGCATTATAAATAATGTTTTCCGACACAAAAACATTTGTGGGACGACCTTCACGAAATTCATTGTCCAAAGAACACCGTCCAAGTTTGAATTCACTATACCAACAATATACTGTAGTTTTCGATGGTGCTTCATCACCATATAAAGAATTCGTCTAGTCGATGCATTCTTATTGAGGTAATTCACGCCGAAAGTTACGAAAAATGATTGCACGAAAATGTTCGCGAGTTTATTCCATTTTTTCACTGACATAAAATTTTCAAGTTACTGTCATCAATAGAAATGGTGACCGGATATTAAAAGTCAAGGTAAATATATTGTCAAAAATGACAAACTTCACGATGCAATCAGATCGGAGGCAATACTAACAGTGTTGCTAGTTCCGGAAATATAAACGGCTACCCTCGTAGCATAATCATTAATACACACTGATATAAGTAATACATTAAGTTAATACAAAAACCTTTCATTCATCTACCATTTTCAGTTACCTAGCAATGCACCAAACATGTTTACTAAACATATAAAAATGTTTGCCAATCACTTAAAAAAGAAAAACATTACTTTAAGAACTAATACTTTTGAGTCAAATGGAAAGGCATTTTGAATAAACACAATGCCTTGTTATTTCAACATATTTATAATTTTAATCAAAGCAGTTTAATGTTAAAAATGAAATTATAACTTTCTAATGAAAATCATTATTTGGTACAAGAAAAGAGGGGACTTATTAAAAGAACAAAATAATATTTGAATATATTATATATATATATATATATATATATATATATATATAATAAATCATATGGTATATTTATATATGTCCTTGACATTATGAATTATTATTTATGACGTTTTAGAGGAATACTGAAAAATGTATTAGTAACTTGGAACTATGTATAAAATTTGCTATGATGAAATACAAACAGGTTTCTAAACATCTAAGATCTTAAAAGTTTATGTTCGTGGTAGAAAACAATTTTTTCATTTTGAACTAAAAAAAAACCAACCTGCGAAACTTCAGCACAATTCGCTTTACATTACACAGAAATAGTGCTATAGTCAAGCAAAACAATGCCCGTTTTCATGTTAAAGCTATTACATGATGATTCCTGCAAGAGGCCAACATCTATATTCTCATTTTTCTTGCTTGGTGGCCTATGGAACATGCCAGAGATGTGATAGGTCGAAGGGTTGTCATGCTTCCTAACCCTCCAATGAACTCATAACAGCTACATAATTCCTTGGAAATTGCTTGAAATGGGTTTGCATAGGATTCCATAGAATATCTGATTAGAAGCATATGCAAGCAAATAACAGGATGTATTTGAATAATATCATATCTCCCTCTCTCGACCAATACATAAATGTATTGACCGACAAAGCAAGAACGCTTCTATCTCACAGATCGGAGACCATGCCTCCAGTGTGTAATAGACAGAAACTTACATCTAGGCTTTATGCCAATTAAAGAATGTTAAAAAGGAATCATTCTATTATTAATAACACCCTATCAACTACATATGTTTCATCGAATTCACGAATCTTCAGGTTGATTTGTGTTATTAATGAACGATTCCTTCAGAGTGCTTATCATATCTTTTCGATACAGAAAATAATGAATAATATCATATCTCCCTCTCTCGACCAATACATAAATGTATTGACCGACAAAGCAAGAACGCTTCTATCTCACAGATCGGAGACCATGCCTCCAGTGTGTAATAGACAGAAACTTACATCTAGGCTTTATGCCAATTAAAGAATGTTAAAAAGGAATCATTCTATTATTAATAACACCCTATCAACTACATATGTTTCATCGAATTCACGAATCTTCAGGTTGATTTGTGTTATTAATGAACGATTCCTTCAGAGTGCTTATCATATCATTTCGATACAGAAAATAATGAATAATATCATATCTCCCTCTCTCGACCAATACATAAATGTATTTACCGACAAAGCAAGAACGCTTCTATCTCACAGATCGGAGACCATGCCTCCAGTGTGTAATAGACAGAAACTTACATCTAGGCTTTATGCCAATTAAAGAATGTTAAAAAGGAATCATTCTATTATTAATAACACCCTATCAACTACATATGTTTCATCGAATTCACGAATCTTCAGGTCTTTTTAACATTCTTTAATTGGCATAAAGCCTAGATGTAAGTTTCTGTCTATTACACACTGGAGGCATGGTCTCCGATCTGTGAGATAGAAGCGTTCTTGCTTTGTCGGTCAATACATTTATGTATTGGTCGAGAGAGGGAGATATGATATTATTCATTATTTTCTGTATCGAAAAGATATGATAAGCACTCTGAAAGAATCGTTCATTAATAACACAAATCAACCTGAAGATTCGTGAATTCGATGAAACATATGTAGTTGATAGGGTGTTATTAATAATAGAATGATTCCTTTTTAACATTTTTTAACAGGATGTATTTGTTTATGTAGAACGACAAATTGTTATATAATTTTCTCTAAAAGGGATACTAATTTGTTAATGAAAATTTAATCATTTATTATTCTCAACATAATAAATATTTGTACAAAATTTTTTACATTTACAATTTTTACATAGTATATATTATAATTAAATTTTAAACAATATCGCACTTAAATAGTGTTATGTACTTTATTACTAATTCGTTTATTGTAGCATTTGAATTTTATGCTTAAATGCATTTATTCTGCATATCAATACACTTAATTTTTAAATTAGATTCACTTTTTCATAAGTAAAAGCTATATTCAGTGAATGATTACACCAGTGAGTAATATTCAATATTGCCATTAGTACAAATAAAGATTTTTTTTAACTACGGTAAATTTTTGTTACCTAAAAGTTTACCCTTCATGAATCACACACACATCTCAAAAGATTGATATCAAAATCTAATATTGGTTGTGATATCAGTTATTAAATACACTGGATTTGATGTACGCATCTATGTACATAACCTCACCGTCATTAAGAAAATTATAATAAGTCAGGGTAATACAGCAATTACATAACAAAAAGAGCATTTTACAACGGATATGAGCAGAAAATATGTAATAAGGAAGATGACTAAAATTTAAATAAAATTAAATAGAAATGCAAATATGAAATGAAATAATCGAGTATAATAATAACAAATGCCTTTACTCTTACATTAAAATAAGCATCTGTATAATACTGCATAAGTTAAAGAAATAAATGCACTCAGGCGGGTTCAAATCACAGCATGCAACAAAAGATGGCTTCTTTCAGTTTACTTATCAACCGTTTGCTTAGTTTACCACTAACAAAAGTGAGATACGACAAAAAGTTGAATATTATTAATATCATTGCGACGTATAATAGTTTTGATTCCGAAATAATCAATGGATTAATTAGAAAGGATAACATAAAAAAGCCAATTCGGAGTACCACATATCTGTTACCTCAAAGCAATCGAGACAAGCAATTTATATATTTACCGTTCACCCTTTGACGAAAAATTTAAATAAGTGTTTTTAAGGAGCGTGATTTCCAAGTTACACTTCGGTCCACTGACTCTATTAAATCCCTCTTAGGCAACGCGAAAGACAAAGTCGATTTCAATAAGATATCAGGGATTTACGAAATTAAATGTCTAGATTGCAGTAAACAATACATAGGTCAGACAAAAAGGTCGATAGTAACTCGGTATAAAGAACATATAGCACAGGTCAAATTCAATCGACCTGAGAAATCTAGTTTAGTAAAACACGTGTTAGTGACTAATCATAATGTAACCGCGAATTGTTTATATTAAGTTGAGAATGTGAATAATTACCGTGTATTAGATATCTATGTAAGCATATGTATGTCAAAAAACAGTAACCATGAGTTAAACGCCGACGGAGGTCTGATCCCTTACTCATGTCTGTTTCACTTCGTGAAAAAGTAATATACAATCGACAAAAAGTTTGTATATGCAAGCAGTTACCTTAAGATAAGTGTTTAGGTTTAAACTAGAATACAATATAAATTATGCGAAACGAATCTACACAGCGTGTTTGGCTTTCAACGGTGTAAGTTTAGTACGGACTTTGTCTTTGTACAGATTTCGTGGTTCCGTGGTTTCAGGTGCGACATTGTGGTTAACTATCTGCGTGTGATGACAACTTAGTTGTCGAAATACATATACAGAATACTAAAATTATTGTTTAAAAGGGTTATATTAACCTTAATTGATTAAATAAATGCTGTGAAACCTGAAGATGAGATTTAGCTGGATAACATTGACTACGTTATGTCCCGTTCTTGCACCTAAGTCATCGTTTTGATTAAATTTAATTTACAAAAATGAGTGCTTCGATTAAAACTGACCTACAACTAATCGCAATAATTAAATACACATTAACCCTTTCAAAATCAGCAACCGATAGAAACGGTAATGAACCATTCATGTAGACCCAAACTTTCCTACCAAGAATTATTAAAGTATAAATATTAGCTGTGCTGTCGAGAAAATAGTACGCCATGTACAGTGCATTTGAACACACTCGAAGTTATATTAAAAAAATAATGGATAAGAGGTTGCAAAGTCTATAAATGCTAGGACTAAAAGATTATTATAAAGATATAGAGGCGATTTTGTAGTAATTACTTGATGGAACTAACACAATGACTAAAAACCCCTTTTTCATATTTAACCAACAAATATCCCTCAGCTTATAAGAAACATTCTCATATTTTCTTAAACAAAACACAGCGAATACATGCGTTTTATACTCTATGTATACTTGCCCTAATAGGTATGTATGTATATCAACGAACAAGCATCGTAAATTGAGGCACAAACACACATAGTATTGATTTTAGACAAATGTTGAATTGATGAATAGAGAATCTTCAGATTACAATAGGCATTTTTAATTAGATCTGAGACATGCAACTTAAACCTGAAAGTGTCGTAAAACTTCATTCCAAAGTATTTTAGCTCATAGACATTATCTATAATAATATCACCTATTCGAATATGAATTTGTCTACTAAGGTTACCATATTATTGTTGATTGATGATTCAGCACAAGGCATTGTTCTTCAAGTAAATGATTAATTTCAATGTCTGTTTGAATCGTTCTTACATCTGACATTACATCAGGACTGAAGGCAACATAACTTTGTATATTATTAGTGGATATTTTAATTGCAGAATTTTTAATAATATTAGGAAGAGGTATACACGCTGAATAACAGAGTAACAAAAATATAACTTTGCGTTATCAGTCGAGCATTTATAACCGTTTAACAAAATATACTGAACTCAGTCTACAAGGTGCGACTCCAGCGAAGCAAATTCCGCCAGCAACAAAACCAAGATAGCGTAACATAGAAGATAAGATATCATGATTAATGGTGTTAAAAGTCCTGCTGAAATATAGTTAAGCATCAATATTCACACATATAGGTCTTTAGCAGAAATAATATTGACAGCAATCTTAAGCGTGCTAGTGATACCTTGGTACAACTCTAATACGTCTAAGTCCAGATTGACGCAATCGTAGGACACAGCACTGCTCAAGATTTTCCATTATTTTTGGATACATAACTTTTTCAACTACATTATTCAGAGATGGTTGTTCCCAAAAAATACATTTTTGTGTGTGTTTTAATTATTGCCCAACCTTGATTTTTTTTTAATATTGGCTATTTTGCAAGATAAACTTATTGTAATATGATATAATAATAATAATACTTTATTATTCAATAGTAGCCTGAAATAAATACAATCCATATGAGAGGGACAGCATACAGAAACAGAAAAATTATAAATAAGAAATATTAATATAAACAAAGGATGCCCACTGGAACATAACAAAACAATAAAAATCATTAACTTTCATTAAATACTGAAATTAAAAAATTTTTCGTGAGTATAGTGATAAATAGTAAACAAATCGATATCATTGCAAATTTCTTCACATTCTTACCCATAGATATAATGGGCGAGTGTGAGTGGTGGCCGTAACTAATATATGAAGAAGTCTTTGTCTTCTAGTATACAATCTAGGAACATGGAAACCAAACAATTGCAGTAAAATTGGAGCATACAGAACATTATTGAGTAACTTATAAAAAAGAATAATCTGAGATATAATCCTACAGTTACTCAAAGGAATGTAACTAAATTGAGGTAGTAACAAATCGTGACTATCGTGTGGATAGTCATGCGACAAGAATGCATGATTGGTGCAATAATAAAATGTGTTAAGAAATTTTCTCTGTACTTTTTCAATCATATCAGAGTACCTTGCATAATATGTATTCCAACATTTCAGAGCAATGTTCAAGCTTAGATCTAATGAACGTATTGTAAAAACTTGATTACTTCATATCCGAGATATTTAGCATTTCATGTGAGATAGCCAAGTATTTTAAATGATTATGAGCAGACTTTTTCCACATTCAAATTAAAGGTTAGCTTTGAATCAAATATCAGACCTAAAATATTAAACAACTCACACCTATCCAGAGGAGGATCATAAAATTGTATACGGGAATATTTTAACAAGCTTTTTTAACGTTTAACGTTCAAGGCATATTAACTCGTTTTGTAAAATTGCATAATCCCCAACATTATCAATACGACAAAAATCTTCAAATCATCCGTATATAGTAAATAATCCGATGTTACATAGTCTGTAATATCATTTGCGAAGGTTAGGAAGAGTAACGAGCCCAAGAACCTTAAGGTACTCTTAACTGCGATAATTATGGACAAGATGTGAAACCATTGCATTTTACATAGTTCGTATGTCCAGATAAATAAGATCCAAGGACCTGTAGAATATAAGGCGCTTTGGGACTTAGATTTAACAAGGTTGCTATGAATCGAAAATATTTGAAAACCAGTAAAATACGTAAACTAACGTATTTAGAAAAATATTACAAATTTAATAATATTTTTAATACTCTAAAGACATAGTATTGATTTGCGCTTCTTATCCAAACTACGTAACGAAAGTTTTAAATTATGTAATAATTACTAATTTTAAGCTTTTGGTAACCATTTTCATCTATTTATTATGAATTATATTTTCGCCCGCATTCATGGTACGACTTTAAATCTTTGGCTATCTTTATTCACCTTAACCGAGAAGAAAGCACCAAAAAAGCCTTACCTGTCTTGAATTCGATCCTGAGAACCCGTCATGGTAAAGTAACTTACCTTTGAGCTATCAGTTGGCATGTTATTTACGATACATACTATGCGAAAAAACAAATCACTAAAGCAAAAAATATTTACAAAAATATCATAATAATTGTATAGAGTCTATATAATACGCAGGGTAACATTTCTACAAAAAAAGGCTAAAGAAAAAATAGATAAATTGTTACGAAGTACATCTTATATGCCAATACGGCAATATTCAATTGGCGTCCAATCTCCATTATTTTACGTAGTAAAATTTTGAGATTGTTCTTTATTATGAAAAACATCCATGAGAATGCTTAATGTTTTTGTGAAAATAAGTGAGATACTTGATAAGAAACCCTAATGAAAAGCAAAACTTGCTTAAACCTATACCTACCAATTGAGATATTTCGAAGATCACAATTCATGAAGGAGATAGAAACGGATATACATACATCTGATTGATAAAGTTTCAGTTGTCTATTAAATATTCTAGATCAATAAGAAATTCTAAAATAAGTTCAATATCTTGAAACAAAAACTAATTTTATTTGCTACATTGTTAACAATATGGGTGAAAGAACCGATATGGAATATTATATACTTATATGAAGCACTTATTTTACGAGGGTAGGCGTTTATATTTCAGAAACTGGCAACACTGTTAGTGTTGCCTCCGATCCGATAAGTGCATCGTGAAGTTTGTTATTTTGGACAGTTTTATTATCTGGTCGCTATTTCTGTTGATGACAGTAACTTGAAAATTTTATGTCAACGAAAAAATAGAATTAACTCGCAAACATTTTCGTGCAATTCTTTTCATAACTTTTGACGTGGATTATCTCAACGAGAATGCATCGATGAGCTGAATTCTTTATATGGTGATAAAGCACCATTGAAAACTACTGTATATTGTTGGTATAGTGAATTCACACTTGGACGGCGTTCTTTGGCCGATGAATTTTGTGAAGGTCGTCCCACAAATACTGTTGTGAGGGAAAACATTAATGCAGTGTCTGATTTGATAATGCAAGACCGTCATGTGACATACCGCGAGATCGAGGCATCTCTAGGTATTAGTAACACCAGCGTACATAAAATCCTGCATGAACATTTAGCCGTTAAGAAGCTATGTTCATGTTGGGTACCACATAATTTGACAAAATTGACAAAAATTTGAAAAAAGGACTCGCGTCGATTTGTGCCAAAAAATTCACAAAAAATACAGTGGCATTTATAAAGTCGTCACAGGTGATGAATCTTGGATCTATACGTATGAGTCCGATAGTAAACAGCAGTCGACTGTGTGGGTATTCCAAGATGAGCAAAAACCAACAAAAGTTGTTTGCGCTCAAAGCACATCAAAACAAATGGCCGTCTGTTTTTTTTGGAAAAACCGGTCATATTGCAACCGTGCCTTTAGAGAGTTGTAGAATGGTCAATTCCGAATTCTATACTATTATTTGCTTGTCAAAAGTTTTTGAAGAAATAAGGAAAACAAACCGAAAACAACAGAACCGGGCATAGCATTGAGTTGATGAGCCATCCGCAGTACAGCCCTGATCTAGCACCCTGTGATTTCTTTTTGTTCTCACACGTGAAGAATAAACTTCGTGGTCAACGGGTCTACGCCGGAAGAAATATGAACGGCTACCCTCGTATGTCCTCGTATATACTTTAAATAATTTATGTAACATAAAAAGCTGTCGATGAGTAACTATTTAAAAATTATTGAGTCCGCACTACGTTTGTCGTCCACATTTGTAAATCTATAAACATGATATAGTGCTTTTTGTATGTTGTAAGCATGGGATTCTGAAACAATTACTTCAAAGTAGCTCATGCACAGGTATTCAACGTTGCTATAAAAATTAGTTATTTTCTAAGAGAATATAAGATTGTAAATATAACTATTACGGTAATTTTATTTTTCAAGGTAATCATCCTTAACTTCAATGCACTTATGCCGTCTACTTTGTAACGACTTTATTTTATTAGAACAAAACGATTTTTATTGATTTTAAAAATAGGTAATTTCCTCGTTCAAACAGTTCGACTAAAAAACAACGTCCTCTAAAGTGCATTTGAAAATTTGTAAATAAAAAAAATCGAAAAGAGCAGAATTCTGACCATATGGTGTGCGTTTCAGCTCAAAGAAATTACATTCACGGAAGATATATTAGTCTTTGACTGCCATATGAATTTGCGCATTGCCATAAAGAAGGACTTTTTTGTGACGCAAAGCTGCTTGTTTTAGATCAATAACTGTATGTAATTTTATTAACGTATTATCCTAAACAACTGCTGTTATTATAGTTTCCTTTGACATATATTAGATAAGAATAACAAAATGAAAACTAACAATGGATTTACGGCCCAACCAAAACTGTTTTGACCAATATTTGACTTTAAACTATAATGGACACTCGCCTGCAATCATTTGTACTTGAGTAGTGTTAAGATAATTCTGTATCTTTGTCAAAACTTTGACGATACTGCGATGTTCTAATTTCATAAAGCTTAACACCTCATTAAGCACATAATTAAAGATCAGTTTGAAATTAAATTTTACACGTAAGAACAAAAATGTCTCTGTTGAACGTTACTAAGCAACGCACAATTAGTTGCTTCTATCATGTGTTAGGTATATTTTTTTTCTAGCTCGCTTCTTATGTTAAGATTAGTCTCTATCATCATTTGGTTCAAAACTTTGATAAAATAATTAAAATATTAATTTTTTCGATCAATTCGTACATCTATTTTATAAAGTAAATTATAGACGTACAAATAAAAAATAAATTCTCCTTAACATTAAAAGTAATTAAGCAATAAAGACTTGTGAATAAAATATATTCGATATATATACATACGTACAAACACTACCACGATATCTAATGAAAATGAGAAAGCGAAAGTTGTTTAAGAGCAAATTAAAAAATGTGAAAGCTTCGACCAAAAAAAGCACTTCTTTCGACAGAACGACCAAATCGGAAATAAGTTATTTAGCTCGTGTTCAAATAAAAAACGGATCGTACGATTTTTGATACAATTTACGTGTAAGATCATAAACATTTGCAGAGTAGTCACGGCAATGTTAAATTCATCATTTCCACTAATCAGAGCATGACATGTGTAGTATAAGTAAACTCATTCATTATACCGCAAAGAAGAAATGCTTGAAACTGAAATATGTATAAACAAAACAATTTAGTGTGGCAGAACCAGTTTCATTTTTACTATGTACTAAAATACGGTTATCAGTATCTACAATCCTCAACTTTATATACCTAACTGTTCTTTTTCAACGTTTTTTTTGCCATTTAACACCTGCACAAATACGATACGTTTTATGTAAATTTTTGACACCTGACAGAATCATCGTTCCCGATTTGACGAGTTTCGTATTCCGTACGAGTATGCTTCGCAAAATGCTGGTCGCATTAGTAATTGAAATCCTCATTTAAATTTTCGCGATACTAATCTGTTATTTGTGATGCTAAAATGTAAATTGATGTGTATGTATAGTCGAGCACTTTTGAACAATACATACGTCAACACTTATTTAATCATTACAATTTTTAAGAACTGCTTTGTATCAGCTTCGACGTACGAGGGCGGGTCGCTAATTAGGTAACCTGACGAAAGAGGGCAATCTAATCAAAAAGCTGTTGTGTTTGTTTTTCAAACATGACTGAATATTTGATGAACAACGCAGTGGACGCCCAAAGATGTGTGTACTAAAGAAATGGTTAAAGAAAAGCATAATGTAGTACTGAATAACAGTCTACTAAATTTACGTGAAGTAGCAGAACCTCTATATATTTCATATGGATTAATGGTTTGGATTTTGCATAATAATAATAACCTTTATTATTCAACGGTATATTGTTTCAGGACAAATAGAAATACATGAAATAAAACATATGTAGAAAATATAATAAGCAAAAAATTATGAAAAAGAAAAACAGAAATAACGCTTTGCAGTTAATTAAAAAAAATAGAATTAAAAAAATGACATTATAAAGTGCTTCAGCATTACAGTACATTGAGATAAGAGGGACACTATGCAGGAAGAAATTAGTTATGGCATCAGTTTCAGGCACCCTAAAGCTCTTTTAAATTACGTTTTGTTGATGACACAGTCTGTTTTAAAACTTTTTTCTATACTGTTCAATATGGATAGCCAAATGAACGAAAATATTTGCAGCATGTTATGCTTCGCTGCTTTAAAAAAGCTAATAGTGCAAAGAACACTGCAGACAAATTTTGTCTGCAGTGGTGCTACAACTGTTACTGCAATTAGTTTAAGACATTTGAGCTGACAATTTTGACTCGAAGGACATGACGAATACGGATCTTATCAAGACCATGCTAATTGAAAACATGCGATATAGTGTGCTCAAGGTAGAGAATACCACTAACATTCAGAACAACGGCTCATAAGCACCTGATCAAGATGGAATAAAGTTTGGGTTGCGCATCCACTGACGGAGACTGGCTTTATGAAGTGCGTCACTATGTGCGATTTGCTTCTTCAGCGACATGAAAGAAGCTTATCACCGGAGGCGAGTTTTGTATTTCGTCATTGAAATCGCATTGAAATCGCACTTGATCTAAGGACAATAGAACTTCAACTGTTCTTTTGTCTATTTAGTGGGACTAGCAAGGTGTACTCTACTACGAGCTCCTTCCTCGAGATGAAACTATTAATTCCGCCAAATACAACAATTCGCTTGATAAATTGAGAGCCACTATAGCAGAAAAACGGTCAAAAACAGGCGAGGTGTCGTTTTTCACCACACCAATGTAAAATGGCGTGTTGCATTAGCTATAAGAGACCTTCCTTTACCTCACTATTACTAGTTACTGTTGTTAAAAAATTTTCTCCATGATAAACGCTTCCAAACTGTAAACGAAATAAAAACGCACCTCGAGGAATATTTTACAAGTAAACTCGAAGAATTTTGGAAGGAGAAAATAAACGAGGCTTCTTGAGAGACAGAAGAAGGTGGTAGAGTAGAACGGTTCATATATGCGCAATAAATCAACCTTAAACAACAAATATCGTGTATTCATTTCGTGTCAATAAAAGGCAAGAGACTTATGGGGCGCCCTACATACATATATTTTTCTATTCTTGCTCATTAATAGTTTACTTTTGCATAAGCTGTCTTACTTCGGTTTTCTTTTTTTTTTTTAGTTATTAATGCACAAAATAGATAGCACTGAAATACTACTGCATGCAATTTTAATTCTAATATGTAACGCTATAATTAAATTTTCATAAAAAAGTAGCGTACACTATCTTTTTGCAGGGACTGTATATCTGTGCGTACTACTAAATTATAGACAACTTAAAATTGTCGGAAATCCATAAACAATTAATTAAACTATAAGAGACTGATTGTTAACTGACTAATTGTAAGAAAATCAATTCCCTGCCAAGTTTCCAATACATAGTTTCTAACAAGTAGACAACGTTAATATACTTCGCGTAAATATTTATAATTAACATCATTGAATACATCAAGCGCTGAACGATTCGGTTTTTAAAATAACAAACGCGTCTACGTTTAGATTTAAGGAAACATATGTACACTTAACAATGAACTTATTCAGGACAAATATTTGACGTTTATTTTGCTATCACGTCAACTGAAAATTGCGAGTACCGCTCAAAAAGCAATGTCATCGTGTAATACATGAGAATATTAGAGTATCCATCATTAGAAATGCTCATTAACGAATTGTACATTATCGTCAGTTGATTGAAATTTATGAGTCATGTCAATTGATGGAAAAGTTCCATTAAAATAAAAAGAGAGGCAGTAAAATCCGGAATTTTTGTAGAAAGGTAGTTTAAATGTTATCTATTCATCATTTTTACCTGCAAATTACCTGACATCTACTGATGTCACCATTTACCTCTCTTGTGGTGTCCCTTAAAGAAAAAAACCTAATAGCAGCAAGTAATCTTCTGTTTGAAAAAAAAATGTCTAGTTAGTCTCGTCTCTTTACAAATACTTATATCCGTATTTACTTATACTAATTCTTGAATAATAGAATGAATTTAAAGCAGAGCTTTTGTGAAGCATTCGAATTAGCACAATTAATTTGTGATTAAATTAGAAACCATACTATGCTGACTTGAAAAACAAACATTGCTATCACACTATTTTGTTTTTGTAAACAAAATTAATATTAATAAAGGCATTCAAATGAATATTAAGAATAATTCTTTAGTTTTAATAATGAAAACACAGCGCTTTATATAAAATAGTAAAAACAGAGCTTAACAAAAGACTTCTAATTATCTATTTAAAGATTAAAAAATATATATTTAAGTATTATATTGTATATATATATACATATATAGAAAGATATTAACGTGTTCTAGTATGCTTTAATACTTTAAATGTATTCCTACGATTTACATGAATTTCGCTTTTTAACATAGTTGTTTATTTTATTTTTTTTCAAACAATTTGTCTGTCCATCCGGAGACATACTGGGAAATTACACACATTTATATCACCTATGTACTATTGGTACTTCTCATAAATTATTTAATGTTTAACCTTTTTAGTCTCATCCTTACATACATATGTAGATTATTTATTTTTTTTTAGTAATTTAGAACTAAATAATAGGGAAAAATAGCTTAAAATGATATATTAGGGTAAAACTACCCAGTAAGAAATGTAGTTAATAATATTAGTACAGCACATGTGTTAAATTATATAAATAAAATCTATTAAATTATCAATCAATGAAGAATTTCAAACGATATTAAATCGTAAAATGTGTGATTGCGTGTAAATCAAGAAACATAGATTATTTACTAAAGTTCTTACAGGAAAAAATCTAACGTATAAAATGAAATATTACATACTTGTATGTATTTTAGTCATGGTTGGTGAATAAAATTTGTCAACAACACATCAATCTTGTAGAGCATTATTTACAGATTCAACACCAGTGACGAAATAAATAATAATAATAATGCATGCCTTTAAACAATCCAACACAATGTCAGTTACAGAGGATTAGCAAACCATGAATTATAATTACGTCTGCGTTCGTAGTGCTTCAGATCTTTGACTATCAGCATTCACTTAAACTGGAAAGGAAAACCATGAAAAACCTTCCCGGACAGCAGCCCATCGGATCCGATCTTGAAACTCCTGGCATGATAAGTCAATATTTACCACTGAACTATAAGCCGGTTAAAGAATTTGAGAATAGTTTCAATAGCAGCCATTCTTCCTATACCCAAAATATCAACATCTTGCAAAAGGAAAGGTCGCAAGCGTCAAAGAACTATGTTATTTACTAAATTTACCAAATTAAAAGAGCTAAAAGCTAAGAATGAAGTAAACCGTCTTGTCAAAGGACGGTGAGTGAAACGCTAGTGAGTTGCTAAAAGTTTATGCGAAGAAAGCGATGAAGCAGAGCCACAAAATCCATTTTTAGTTGTGGAAGATGAAGACGGTTATATAATATACATTTACTGCATAAATGTCTACTCGTAGTTGAAACCGAAGAACTATGACTGCACCTAAAATGCAATAAATGCCCTTTAGTTGGCATTATCATATGTCTCTTTAACTTAGTATAAGCGCAAAATAACAGTTATTTTGCGCTTATCTCGTAGTAGCGTTTCAATAAACTGGAAATAACGTTTATTAGGTTTTAAAATTCGATAACCTCTGTCATCCTTCGGTAAACTCCATAATAACTCTCTTGTAAAAGGACTTATCTTTATCGGTGAAAAATTATAGGCGAGTATGATGAATGCGATAACACATCCCATTTAAGATCTAATAATTTCTTACGGCCGATCAAACTTGCCTGTGATCTCACGTCGTAGTAGTGAAATACCCTTACGATTAACGAGCTCTGAACATTTCTGGTTTATGGATTCATTTAGTTGTCCAATTGCCGACAGTACGCACTTGAATTAATTGTTTCACTCCTTTGTAAAAGCCTGAAGCATACGATGTCTGAAAAACCTCAGAACACTGACAGTATAATCTTCTTCTTAAGCACGGCTGTTTTAGACGACGTTTGAGGCGAATCTTCAGGTCGTGATTAAGCTGTTTTAGCACTAAATTATTGTCTGTAGTTTTGTTGTTTTCTACTTCTAGTTTCGGTTTTGAATTCCAAAAACTTAGTTTTCTCTATTCGAGGCCTATCGATTCCGCAACTGTTGTTATGTTGCTTCTTTTCCAGTTTTTACCAGATAACATTTCCGCTCCACTTATTACAAGTTAAACAGAATTTTTAATATTGGATTGCCTTCGATTGGTCTTCTTCGTACTTCAAGTTTTATGATTATTTTACTACTGCTTCTAACAACAGTAATTGTCTCTTTGTAACATTATTTTTCTTAATTTAGTTAATTTGGAAAGTATTTGTAGGTATTTTAATATTTAAATCAAAATCACTTACACTATTATAGGCGCTCTTGAAATCGACAAATAGCATACATGTTGAAGTAATATACATATTTATTTTAGTTATTTATTTAGTAATTATTTTTTATATTATTCTTTTTTATTGGAAATTTCGACCATTGAGTTAATAAAATATTTAATTTATATTAACGACACTAAGACTAGAGTTTTTATACGTGTACCATTCTTCTTTCTGCCGGAGATTATATGCCCAACAACCGCAAAGAACAAAATAAAGGTATAACCGTTTCTATCGATATTCGGTTTAGATAATACAAAATAGGTAGTTTCTTCTGTATAAATTCAATTTTATTAATAGCCGCGGCCGCATATGTAGACCAAACTATGCAACATTACCCAATAATTGATCTAACCAAGTTACAAAATAAATTGATGATAGACAAAACATTAGAAAAATCGGAACCTGTTTTATTAATAAAGCCACAAGTAATGGTTCTGGGTTCTATAAATATAATATAGAACCAGTTAAAATCTGTTTTAAGAAAAAACTTCAGACTTACATTTTAAATGAATTATAAAGGCTGTTTCAAATTTCGCGGTTTTTTTAAAGAATAAATAAGACACATAATTTGCATTCACTTTCAAAAACTTTTTGTTGGTAATTGAAGTATCATTTATATGCGAAAAATAATATCTGCCAAATGGCCTCCTCTTGCAGCTCCACAGACGTCCACTCTTTTGTTAAAATTTTCATTTTCAAAATTTTCAGCTGGTTAGTCATTGATGAAATTGACAAATGAACGACGTCTTAAATGATCTAATGGCTTCAGTTCCTGTGTTATTTGAACCTTATATGCCTTCAGAGCTATATCCTTGTGTAAAATACGTATGTTGTTGATCCACTAAGTCCAAGTTGTTGTGAACGTCAGGATCTTCAGCAACACTTTCACGAACCAAATCAACATTTTCTTGTGAACGACCATTACGACTGTATTTTTCACTTTTTTGATCTTCCACGGAACCGGTCTCTTGAAATTTTTTAATAATTCGACCAATAGTGCTTTCAGATGGACGATTATGTAAACCATAAAATTCACATAATTTTCTAAAAACTCTTTTCACAGAATGCTGATTTTCATAAAATAATTCAACAATTTGACGCGTTGTTGTACTGTGTACGAAATAAATTTTGATGGAGACTGATTGATTAAATTAATCAAATAAGGTTAATGTAACCCCTTTCCACAATAATTTTCATATTCTGTATACTAATTTCGACAACTAAGTTGTCATCATCAGCAGATAATTAATCAGAGTGTCGCACCTGGAACCATGGCAAAATGTCCGTACTAGGCCTACACCGTCGGACCGAACACACGGTGTGTATTTGACTCTCTTCTGTGCGAAATTTGCCGTGGTTCCAGGTACGACACTGTGATTAATTATCTACTGATCATCAATTAACTGCTTTTAAATCTAGTAGCATAATTGGCCTGTGAGAAGCTGAAGTATCCATTCGTGATGCTGCTTGTTGTATAGGATGTAGTACCTCCACAATTGCTCTATGTTAGAGATGACGGACAGATAGTAGTGAAAAATTACGACGTTTGTAGTCTGATATCGTGTGGCACTTTGGAACCAATTCATCTTAACAAGGAAAAATTGGTAATAGATGGAGAGGTTTAACTAACTGACTATTATTACTTTGTTTGCCTCTAACTTCATGCCATAAAATTACACAGTTAGGGTGGTGGATCAAAATATTGCTTTGATATGAGAAATAAGAGTCGAATCGTTTTTAGTGACGAATCTCTGGTTCATAGGCACATGATGAACTGTTGCTTTCCTTTACTACTCTTGGAAACAGTATAGAAAAGGTACAGTGTAAAACTTAAAAAATTTTCAAGAGCTTTTAAAGCTGCAAAGCAAAAACTTTCTATTGGGAAGCTAGGAAGGCGAAGATGAACCAGATTTATTTATACAAATAATAATACATAAAACTGCGAGATCAATACTATAGAAGAAGTGTAACTAGTACCTGACAGCGGACACGAATCAATTAGTTGACATGGAATTTCTAAAGTCCACAAGTTTGGTGAAGCAAAGTTAAAGTACCTATAGACTAAAAGCATCGCAACCAAGGCCAGCTCCAATAGGCATGTGCAAAGAAGCCAAGAGACTCCTGAGAAAAGTTAGGATCGTTATAGATTTGAAAAGATCCCAGCGAAATACGCTTTATGGTCACCTCAAGTAATTTCTCTTTCCCTACCGCGAGGAGTACTGTTGAGTTTCTAAATAATGCCAATGGCTTCCATGACCTTCTCGTTCGCTAGACCATCGAAAATATTCCACGTGTGTTTGGTTTGACAGACAGTATATTGAAATGTGATAAAAGTACAACTTGGTCTCTATTTCTTCCTAGGAAAATACCATTAAGACGAAACCAAGAAAATTTTATAAATCGTTGTTATACCAATTCAAGTTGTTTTCTTTATGTTAAATAGCAAAGATTATAGATAATGTCAACATATTCTAAGCGAGATCTTAAAGAAGGATAATATAAAGTTTTATAGCCAATATATTAGAAAAATTTCTACAATTACGTAATTTAATCCACTTTCTGGGGCTGGTAATTATGCCGTCGATATGTTGTATGAATGTAAACTTAGTAGTAAACGAAATACCTAAGTCTGTGATTAATTCGACACGTTCTAAAGCTTTTCCGTTTGAGACTGTAGTCAAATATTATAGGGGCTACTTCACGAGTAAATGTTATGGATTTACACTTACTGACGTTAAGTGGCAAGTTATTCAGCTCACATCATCAATACTATCAATACTTTCTATCATCTTCTAGGCTAGAAACTACCCAGAACAGTTTTAAGTCGTCGCCAAAAAGTAACGATCTAGAATTTATAAAGTCCGTCATGCCATGGATAAACATAATAAATAGTACCGGGCCAAGCTCTTTACGCAAAATTCGCCACACTGTGGTGTGAGATTCCCATTTCTTGTCAACGGCGTGGAATTGGCTGATTTGGCTCATTTTGAACTGAAGCACTTACAGCTGCGATATTTTCGGTACTTCGACCGGGGCCTTATTTTACTGGCACAGGAACATCCAATACTGAATATTTTGACGCGAATTTATCCACTATAGCACACAAAACTTGTCTGGTGGGACGATTATTACGACCGTTAATTGGAATAAGCCTCTTAAAGTTGCGATTACCGACTCAGAATTGCGGTAGTAATTTTTAATAATTTCAAATCGTTGCTCGTTCGTGAACTTCTCCATGATAAAAATGTTAACCTTGACTAACGTTTTGACGTTGACAGATCATGAAAAACGTTTAAGGGTGCGTTCATATTAACAGACTAAATCGTTATGTCCCTATTGAAAAACCATGTAAAGGGTTTTTCAATAATAGATTAACTGTATGAGTAAAGAATAGAGATGGGTCGATGCACTTTTAGTATTTAATTTTATACATTGTTACAGTTGTTTCTTACTGAAATTTTCATAGTTTGTTAGCACGTCTTTTCTGGAAAAATTTACCAATATTCATTGGGGATTCGTTTGTTTAGGGCAGCCAGTATATTTTGCATTTTCATTAGAAGAAAATAAAATTTAATAATAACAGAAATAAGTAAGTTTAAATACAATATTAGCTAAATATATAACAATCATTTATACACTTTATCATTAGCATGTTACGCAAAAGTTGTAACCACTTTCAAAATATTTTTTCTACTTAACTATTATCAAAATACAATTTTCTTTATTTGCCTATAAAAGTAGTATTTACAATTTAAAATAACGAGAAATTTAGATAACTTGTCCATTCATTATTTTATTAAAAATTTAGTTGCTTTATCAGATGATTATTGCAATCATACAACTTATTACTATACATATTACACCATAAATTGCAAAGTTCCAAGAGAATCGCAAAGTTATCTATAATGTAATTTAAAATTATACAGCAGCTTTGATTGATTGAATATTTACTTCTACCTCATTTTATATGAAAATTAACTGTCTTTGAAAAGCTATCAAGCGTTGAAACATATAAAAAATACTGTAGAACCATCTTGAAAATGGATATTAATAATATAATAGAGAAGTCTTAGTTATCAAAAACCATAACTGGACATTACTTATAAGAGTGACACAGAATTTTAATTATTTACTTCCTCTCAATGACGACATCTTATTTCTATAAAAAGTAAATCCACGTTATCAATGATTAGAGTGACAGGAGTGACAAACTATTTTCAGAGGAACAAATACACGAAAAATTTCATCATTTTAGAAGTACATCAATACAAAAATAAATATATTCTAGTAAATAATTACCAGAATCACAATTTCCATTTATGTTAAAATAAACAAAAAATTTCGAAGGATATATTCTACGCATTCATATTGAAAATTAACGCACGAACAAACTCTCTTAGTCCTCACAAACAAGTAATTTCAAAAAGTTTCTAATAATAAACTATACAGCATAAATGTGCACAGACAGTAAGAAATAATTTTGATGTATTCATGATGTATATTCTGATGATAATAATAAATCGATGCAACAATGAATTCAAAATAACAGTCACCTAACTACTTGTAAAATAAACACCTTAAGTTTAAATTTGACTTAAGAGTAAAGGAGTACTAATACTATAGACAGTATTTATAGCAATTTACGTAATTATGAATGAGAGTTATTTCGTTACAAAGTGAAATATTAAATGTTTGGAAACATTAAGAATACAAACTCTCGATTTAATCTATAACATGCAAAAATGCATCTCGAGGAATGGATTGTAATGTTGATATGATTGGTCATAAGAAATCAAAGTTAGTGAAATATATGAATACAGATTTTTGATTACTAAGCAAAAGGTATACGAGAGACTTTCAATGAACATTACTTATTAATATAAATTTCATCCTAAGGACATTAATTCATAGTAAGAGAAGAAACAATTCCTGATTTTATGAATATTTCCTCGTCAGATTCTGGATTAAGAGTCTGTATAGACTCTTCCATGTTATCAAATATATATATTTCTATTGTATAATCTCACCAAACGGTGTCATTTCTTAAAATCGCATTTTAAATCATAATTGAGCATCCGATTCTGTTTGAAATTGTCGCCCGTTAATATCTTGTTCTGCTTAAGGGTATGGATAGAAGTCACGCCGAGATATATGAGAATTATGGAGGGTGCGTTACATATTCACATTTTTATTATTCAAAAATGCTGTTGCTCGGATGAGCGAGCTTCCGCTCAAGACATATTTAAATATTGGTCCAAGACTGTAAAATATTTCCACATATTTTAGTTATTCCGGATGCGTAAAACCTCTTTAATCGATGACATTCTATTGTTGACGGTGAAATACTATTTGATGGCGGCAGTAGACAAATTGTCGAAACGTAGGATTACACAAATTCTTTAAGCGATGGAAATAATCATTGCACAACAATTTAAATTTCTTTATTTCACTTATTTTATAAACAAGTTTGTTTGGTATACATTTATGAATCAAAAATTCTGTCACAACAATAGGCTCAGTTGGGCGAGCGCTATTGTGGTGAAGCTTCCACTCTAGACATGTTCAAATGTTTAAGCAAGAGGGAAACACTTCCAGTAGATATTACAATATTCGACACAATAGCTATTGTAAGATGGGTAGAAGCCAGTAAAAGATACAGAAACGAGCCAGGGGTGGGATTTTGCAAACACGAAGACCTCTGGACAGACCTTCTAAAAGGTGGAAAAGATCACGGACCTCCTTATCTTAGGAGAATTAATTGACGATATCGTGTGAATATAAATAAATTCATAAGCTTAAAAGAAAAGAAAAAAGAAGCAGATATTTCGAAAACATTAGTTAATGCGAGATAGTTAGCGAATAATTATTGCTTCAGTGTAAATGATTTTCTCCGTTTGCACACTAACATGGTGTTTCTTCGCCCATTTTAAAACGTGTCATCGAAAACAAATAGATGTTGCCATGGACGATTCCACAAAAAGTCGTATCGATCATGAAGAAAATTTTTCATAGCAAATTTCCACAGACAAATACAAAATTTGGTCACATACCTTGGCTCTCTCATTTCACGCATCACGATTTTTAGGGATGTAATGTCTCATTTTTGAGTTCAAATAAATTATTTGTGGTAATTGAAAAGCATTTATGTGAAATGGTAAATATAGATAAAAAATAATTTAAGATTATTCTTCTAACACTCAGGAGAATTTTACGAAAATAAACTAATAATTAGCAAGTTTTCTGTGCGAATTAGCTACAATAACATATCATTAATTAAATAATGAATCATCACCAAAAATATACTCGATAAGCAGTACTAATTTTATTTTAGGAACATATAAAAAAAGCCGTATATGTGCATTCTTTCATGTGTGCTTTCTTGAATTCTAATACCGACAATCGAGGCAGGATTATAATTATAATCAAAAAGCTGTTGCAGTAAATTTCAAATAAAAATGAAACTAATAACGAAAGCATTTTATTTTGCTATAGAAGCATTTTTAAATTATTAGAACAAACACATATAAAAATATCTGTTTTTTATATATTTGCTTTTTTTGGATCTTATGAATAATAAAAATTAGGAATTAAAATAACCTTTTGAAATTGTTCTTACAACAAATTAATTTAACCCATTTTGTACCAGCGGTCGAGATCTCGACCACAAACTTTAGCTGTTTTTCATCAAATAGTTAGTTATATTTGGTTGTGGAATTCAATTGGTTTTCTAAGTTTATAATTAAGTTTGGCGTATTGGCTTTCCGACCTAAAATTTTTTATCTCCCCCACCCCTTTTTAAAGTTACACCTGGGAGCGTGCAAGAATAGACTAAAAATAGCCTTTTGTTAAATTTATTGTAACTACTTGCATAAAATAGAAAAATGAAAAAATTTTATTGATTTAAATAGCGAACAGTTCAAATAAATTTTAATGTACACAAACTAGTAATTACAGTTACTCCAGCTAGTCACCAGACAGCCATAAATGTGGCTGGTCGAGATCTCGACTGTTGGGATAATTAGTGCACTAAGTTTATTTTAAAGACTAATCTATTATTTTTAATTTTTTTTATTTTTAAGTGAAAAAAATGTATTTATATCTCAATAAATGTTACTTATATTTTCTTTTTCAATAAATGAAAATAAGTAATATTAATAAATAAATTCTTCAATTTTTTCATTTATATGTAGCTTTAGCTCTAATATTTAATTATCTTAAGTAGCCCGTTACCATAATGATACCATATCATACAGAAAATTGATTGCTCTAATTATCCCAGCGGTCGAGATCTCAACCAGGAGTTTCCAAAGATAATCACTGGCAGAAAAAAAAAGAAATACACAAAATAGTCTTCTGTCCGATTTCTAACTGGCCATGAAAATTTCATTCAGATAGTAAACCATTTATGTAGCCTGGTACAAAATGGGTTAAAAAAAGAATCGTTCTGTTTAATCATGTGGGAACTGCATTCTATTGCTGCTGGTGCTACCCCACCAATTATATGGAATAATCTTGATGTTATATGGCACCAATATCAGTAGTAAAAAAGGAACGTCAAAGATGCCCTTTCTAACAGCTAGTGTGCAAATGCTATAAGCTAACAAATTACCAGATAAATACTGTGGAATTCGAACAAAATTACAAAAAATTTCCTAATGCATCTATTCCCGTTACTATATATATATATACTTATATCTATCTATCTATCTATATATATATATATATATATATATATATATATATATGAAATATATGTATATATATATATCATAGTATCATTTTCCAACAGTAGATTCTTAAGAGGTTTGTTACTCCATATTATTATATACGTATAAGTCCTCGCATTTATTAAAATTACCTTAAGTCTAAATACTTCCAAGTATTATAACAAAGTGTTCAAAAGTTTAGGGCTTCAGTATGATTAACAGAAGAAAATTACTGACGACAGAGATCCGCAGACGATCCAAGCTCGAAAGGGACAGAAATTATTATATTAAAAGGAAGGCAAATATCAAGAAAAATATTGTAGATGAAAATGAAAGTAAGCAATTGACTTGATGATCGTGAAAATCTAATTCTTAGGATCACTGTGCGAGTAGTCTATAAAAAGCCGAAGGAATGATGTAAATAAAGGAATTAAAGCAAGAAAAAATGGAAGCTAGATATAAAGGCGAATAACTTTTACAGAAGCATATACCAGGTGTACCGGAAAGTCATTTTGACACATATGTAATTTTATTCCATCCACATCAAGCGTCAAAGCCATACATGTTATATTTTGCGAAAGTAACACTGTCATAGATTTGTACCTTATGTCGAGTTTCGTACATGAAAAAGTGCATTTGCGCCCCGCATTACTTTTCTTATTTAATCAAAAGAAAAAAACCGCCGAAAGTCATCGTTTGCTGGTAGAAACTTACGGTGAGCAAACTCTAACCATAAAAACATGTGAGGCGTGGTTTCAACAATTCAAAAGTTCGATGTGCAAGACAAAGAACGTTCTAAGAAACTGCAGGAGTTATTGGATGAAGACCCAACCCAAACTCAAAAACAATTAGCAAAAGCGTTAAATGTGGCCCAAGAAACGATTAGCGCCGATTACGAACAATGGGAAAACCCACGGCAATTGAATGACAGGCAAATGGAAAGCCGAAAAATCGTCTGTGAAATGGTGCTTCAAAAATATGATCGGAAGTTTTTCTGCATCGAATAGTGACGGGTGATGAAAAATGGATTTATTTCGAAAACCCTAAACGCAAAAAATCATAGTTATCGCTTGGCGATACCGGCCCATCGACTCCAAAGCCAAATCATTTTGGTTGCAAGACAATGCTCTGTGTTTGGTGGGACCAGAGTGGCGTGGTGTATTACGAACTGTTGAAACCTGATGAAACAGTTAATACTGATCGCTACCAACAACAAGTTATCAATTTGAACCATGCATTGATAGAAAAACGTCCAAAATGAGCACCAAGACACAGTAAAGTGATTTTACAGCACGATAACGGGCCGTATCATACAGAAAACCGGTCAAGGAAGCGTCGAAAGCACTTGGATGGGACATAATATCGCACCCGACGTACTCTCCACAGCTAGGCCCGTCGGACTATCACCTTTTTGCGTCAATAGGACACGCGCTTGAAGAGCAACACTTTGTCAAATTTGAAGAAGTTAGAAAATTTCTCTATTAATGGTTTTGCTCAAAGGACAAACAGTTTTTTTTATAATGACATCCATAAATTGCCTGAAAGATGGGCAAGATGTGTAAAATCAAATGGACCTTGAATAAACAAATTTTTCCATTTTCTTGAAAATTATGTAGTTTTTTTTACGAAAAAACCGATAGTGATTTTCTGGTACACCTGGTAAAGACGAATAATTCTAAAAGAAACTAGAAATAAGCATTGGATAACTAAATTTTATTATAGTTATTTGCCACAATCGATTGTGGCAAATAACTATAGATTGCAATCTATGTAGATATCAAAAAACGAAAATGCATTGTGAAACTCCAATTTACGTAAATTAACCAAGTAAACTTTTTAAGTACTCGTTTACTACTTACTACCAATGGGATTTTCTCTCATTAATAAATTAATTTAAATTGTTTTGCTTTTTTCAACTTCTGCGAATGATTTGCCAAAATGTTTTTAGGAAACAGTGCACACAAATATAAGTAAATATTGTACTACGACGACAAATATTTACATCGTCGTTTAATTGCTGTATTCTGATCTATTTTTAAACATGTTAGGTTCTTCACATTACGTTCATATACACACTTCTACATATAAGACATTTCAATAGTTATGATAAAGAAAAAATATAATGGTGCAACTTAAGATTGTTTTCAAAATTATGCTTACGAAACCTGAACATAGAAAAGGCAGACAGTACAATAATTATATATAAATGATTAAGTAACAATATTGTTACATATTTTCTTTTTAAAGAATGCTAAAACAAGAATTTATAGAGATAAATTTTCTATAATGAATTGTTTACAAACGAATATATATAATTACAAAATATTTCAAAATTTACTTTGAAAGGCAAGAATCTACATAAACTGTTCTACATTAGCAGTTTTTATTGAATCGAAGATAAACATAAGAGAATTTAAATTAAGATTAAATCATATTTGTGTAGTATATTCTGCCTTTTTAATGTTATAAGTTATAACATATATAACTTGAATCCAAATAAAAAATTTGCAAGTAACAAACAAATTGTTGTTTGATAAAACTTAACAGTCTAGTCAAAATATACTATCTCTTGAATTCTTAATAATTGACGAAATAACAGTGAAAATATTAATTTACAGTAAAGATAGGTAAAATAAGAAATAGAGAAAGCTTTGAAATTATACATTCCACAATTTCAACCTTGGCAATCAAAACAGATTTATCGTAAACATCACGGAAACTAAGTATTCGTTCTTGAACATTACTTTTTCTATTGGTTTTTCTTCATTCATAAGAATCTAATTATTACCTCTAAAAGGAATTATTGTGATTAATAACAGCAAATTATTATTTATTCTAAAATATGCTCTCCATAATTGTTTTCGTCCTCTTAATCATAAATAATTCTAAGAAGACTATTATATTATTAGCTAATTTTTTCACAAATTAAAAATTAAAATCCGGCACTATTTTTTCTTTTTTTTCTACTTCTTCTTCTTCTTCTTCTTGTTCTTATTATTATTATATTATATGTCGTTTTGCAAATGCTTCCTTATTAAAGATCTGCCTGTTTTAGTTTTTGCTGACAATGTAAAAATCTATTATAATATATTACCATTGACGGTCGCAATCTACAAAGTATCTTAAATTTTATTAAGTACTGATATGATACATTTCAATTAAAATTAAATATCGAAAGCTATTCAGTTTTATATTACATACATACAGAGGCGTACTCATATTTTACTAAGCTATAGAATTGAAAATGGAGCCTTAATTATACATTCCGTTATTTAAAATCTGAAGTTACTTTTGTTTCACGGTTACCTGTTTTTGCGTGCAAAATCCTTAGTTTTCTTATATTATAGTTATAAAAATAATTCACACATTCAAGCGACGGTCTTAATCGTCGCTTGAATCGTTTCGCCCAATTTCAGAACTCATCAGTTAATCTGGCTTTGTCTGCACTTCAAGACCTCTAAATGGGTATTATTATAATCAAAATCTCGGATTGAAATGAAAGCACTAATATCACTTTGGAAACATATAACAGAACATCTATTGAATATGCAAAATGAGACTTTGTGCATATAAACGGCCAAAGAAACATTATTAATGAAATAATTCACAGCAGAACAAACAAATGACTAAGACGATCGTTTCACCCATTTCCAGAGCTCATCAGTAATAGTATTTTTAGTTAATTCAATTCTTAGTATCCTAAGTGTATGACATGATGTTAACAATGGAATACTATTTGATAACAGCATCTGACGAACTGTCGAAACGTCGGATTACATAAATTCTTCAAACGATGGAAATAATCCAAATAGCAATTTAATTTTCTTAATTTCGCTTATTATATAAGCACGCTTATCTATGTTTTCTCATTGCATATTTCTGAGTCGCGTCATAGAAGATTTCTGAGATTCTTATCTAACGAAACAGATTGATATTTTCTATCTACTTCGCGCCACAATAGGCGTGTTTTACAAACAAGAAATTTATACTGTGAGGAATTTTTTGGTAAATCTAAATGCATTAACTTTTAAGAGTAACTTCATAAACGAAACTTTTTTTTCTGATTACGATTGCACATTTCATCAACCATCTATTATTTTATAACAAACAATTATATGCAAAATGCGAATAAACATTTTTTGATATATTTTTTTAATTAAATAAGCATAAGCACTTAGCATACTTTATTATAACATTCTAATACTATTGCTTATTATATATTTAATGTTATTTAATAAATTTAT
The DNA here is from genome assembly GCA_031893035.1 of Dermolepida albohirtum. Classification (NCBI taxonomy): domain Eukaryota; kingdom Metazoa; phylum Arthropoda; class Insecta; order Coleoptera; family Scarabaeidae; genus Dermolepida; species Dermolepida albohirtum. The sequence continues at coordinate 87,326 of JAVIWB010001628.1, forward strand.
CTGCTTAATTATGGAAAGATGCAATTACTTGTTCAATCTGCATAAACTGCAGATGAATGGAGACTTTAAATAAATTAAATAATTATGATATAGGAAAATACTATGCCAATTTTAAAGAAGGAAGTGGAATCCCGGATCAAATACTTAATCCTAAGATGTTAATGAACTAAAATTACAAACGAAATCTGGCACTTCAATTTTTATTTAAGGATTTTAAACAAGCTTACGATTCCATTTCTAGTTTGAAGCTGTATAAAGCTTTGGTTAATTTGCGTATTACCTGAAAATTAATAATAATTTAATTAGGTTAACTATAAAGAAAAATGCTAAGAAATGACGTATAAAGTCTCCACTAGTTTCACAGGAAGAAGAGCTTTTGTGCAAGAAGATCTATTATTTCCAGTACTCCATGACTTTGTAACATAAGTGATATTAAGAGGTTGGAATTGAAAATGATGATATGATATATTGATTATCAGATCATTGCATATACTCGTGACATAACCCTACTTATCTTAAAAGGATTTGGGCAACGTACGTAGTATTGTAGAAGAAACAGAAAACTATATGGACCAGCTGTTAACGATGAAATAACAAAGTATGAAATATAAGAGCTAGGAGATAGTATTATTGCATCAAACCTACTGAATCTGAACAGAAAGTCTCGGTCTACTAATAGGAAATTGTAAATTCAACAAATATATGAATAATATGAGCTTGATAGAAGAAACCGTATATAGAAGAGGAAACCACGATTTAACTATAAGAATGTGAGGACTTGGCATGAACATACTTTTTATAAATGACAAATGAATATTCTGAAACGGAGTTTTATCTAGAAAAAAATACTCTCGAAGCACTTAAGTCTAATTAATAAGAATGAAGCTAGAGAATGTACTCTAACGAAACATGAGGGTTACTAGGGTTACTAGAAATTTCGCAGTGGAATGGATTTTATAGGCACCTCAAGTAATTTAATTTAATGTAATATTATCATGTACACCTTATGCTATTCTATATTAAACTCTAGCATGCTAAGTTTTATTTACGCTTTCAGAAGGATTTATTGCTACCACAATTTCTACTTATCATCGTCCAATACCTACATCAAGCTGATTAATCTATCATCAGTCTGTCCAACTTTCTCTCTAGCAGACCTGCTAATTATCATGGTTATTGCCCAATGATTTCCTTGTTATTTGAAAGATATTGTGCAATGGAATTGATAGTATGTCTTAAGGTATTAGTATGTATTAAGTTTAAGTGAAAAAGTAGAACCTATTCGTTTGAAAAACGTTTAGGCCAATTTGAATGCCCAAGAATAAGTGTTGTGAAATTCAACAAAAACTACTGGAAATAAAGTACAAATCAGGAAATAGGAATATTATATCGACGTATAGACATGCTCCACTAAAGGCAGATTATTATTATACAATTATAAATAAGTATTATTATTTGTACTACAATCTTCTTGAGGGTTCTGCCATGTTGTCGTGGTTTCCATCGTCGTTAAGCTATTTATAATGCCAGCTTCTTCAAGATCTGCTGTTAGACTGACATTCTCCGTGGTCATTCATATATCTTATATATGTCCTCGATTTACCGGTACGTATCCATCCATCTGTCGTTTCGGATTCTCTTAGTGAGCTCTCCATGTGTTGCTGTCTATAACCTCATGGTTGAAATCGATTCTCTATCTCGATGTCTTTTCTGATAATTTTTCAATGGTAGTTCTTAGTAGAGTCTGAAACTTTCGCTTCTTCAAAGTTTAGTTTATGTGCGTTCTCCTGAAAATGTTCTGCAACCTGACCGTCCAATTCTTTTATTTCTGATATCGTCTTGATGTTCCTTCCTTTGTTCAAACGATTTACCTGTTGTTTAATTATTATTATTACCGAATGCACAGTTTACCTACTAGTGATCTCACGAAGAGTTTAAAAAATTACTACAGTGTATCTGATGGCATAAAATACAAATACGGAATAACAAAACCAATAACCAAATAATATCACATATTTAATTTTTTATAGACGATTATCGCTCTTCGTTTTTGAAAAATAAATTCTACATTTTACACTTTTTCTATTTAAACAAATCTTTGTTCAAGTTCAGAATGCCCCTGTCACAATTAATTATTTATAATTTATAATTAAAATTAAAAAGAATGGTATTTCTGAAACAACATTAAAGGTTTAATCTTGACAAACCGTTTTTTCATTTCAAACTGTTATCGTATTAAAAATACGAATTAACAGAACGGCTTTAATAATATAACTTTATGAAATGAAAATCTAAAAGATTATATTACGTATGACTTCTTTTAACTTATAAACAAGGTTTGGTAAACAGAAGAAAAATTAATGTTTACATTAAAAGTAAATAAATGGAAAAGTTTATTATATGTAATCAATCAAGGCACCTAATTAATATCACATTTAAAATTACCTTCAAGTAAAATAAAATAAATTAATATGATTAGATATTCCTATAGGAGAGAACTAATATTAATGTGTGTAAAGGTATAATAAATAATTTAAATTGCTTAAAATTTCATTGATAGAATATAGAAATATTATTTATTTTATTTACATCCGATTCTAACATAATTTTCATTCAATTTGGTCCGAGAAATTGCACTATAAAGATGGGCATTTTTAAAGTAAATTTAATGACATGCTCAATAAGGTTGATATATAACCCCTTTCCACAATTAACTATTTGTAAATTCTGTATACGCATTTCGACAACCAAGTTGTCATCATCAGCAGATAATTTCAAAGTTACGAAAAATACACTCCGTACGCGATCCGCACCGTTGCAAACCAAGATGTGCACTGTGTCTGTTTCACAAGATTTTTAAAATACTTTTACTTAAACTAACATGCACTACTTCGAAAAAGGTTATTATGGTCAAAAAGTGTGTGTGATTTATGTGTGTTTTATGATATTGCTCCTACTTGTCTTTCAGCAGAGAAGAGATATAAACGTTAACCAGATGGCCTGAATTCTTTACGATGTACATGCTTTCAACGCGTCCAGTTCGCGATAATTGTACACGTTCTTTATCAAATGTAAACAATCCAAATTACTGTGGTTACATGTCTCGCTATACCCGGGTATAGCGAGACATGTATAGAAAATAACCACAGTGTTAATTTGGATTGTTTACATTTGATAAAGAACGTGTACAATTATCGCGAACTGGACGCGTATGAAAGCATGTACATCGTAAAGAATTCAGGCCATCTGGTTAACGTTTATGATACAAACGCCTCTCTTCTCTCTTGAAAGACAAGAGGAGCAATATCATAAAACACACATAAATCACACACACTTTTTGACCATAATACCTTTTTCGAAACAAAAGTATTTTAAAAATCTTGTGAAACAGACACACATCTTGGTTTGCAACGGTAAACGGATAGTACAATTTCTTCGCCGTGTAATATAATTATCTGCTGATGATGACAACTTGGTTGTCGAAATGCGTATACAGAATTTACAAATAGTTAATTGTGGAAAGGGGTTATATATCAACCTTATTGATCAAGTCAATCAACCACAGGCTCCATCAAATTCAACTTAATGACATGCATTTAGAATATCCTTTCTTGACTATATCCGTTTCTATCTGATATACTTGAGGAAGTTTTACCTTAAAGTTACCTTGTATATCATTACTTGCATATATGTTTAATACGTTTAACCCTATTCTACCTAACAAACACTTAAAATAGAAGGTAATATAATTACGAATTGGTGGCGTGTTATAAAAAGTTTAGAACAATTATGCTAGTTCCTATACCTCGCTTTACGTAATTAGTTTGTGGAAGCAGCTTCCCCTACGCCGCGATGTAATATATAAATTTTAAAACGTGTTTTCTCAGTTCAGTTCGGTAAAGAGTCAAGACAGCAGCTACTCAACACATTCATTCTCCGTAAGAGATTCTGTTTTAGATTCGCGATCCAGTTGTGTATACGTTTCGGTGTGTTATTTTTGTTATCTGTATAGACATCGACAAAACAAAAACTTTTACTGTAGATATACTTTTTTTGTGATACATTGTTCAAAGATACACAAAACTTTCGTAAGTTATTTTTATTTCTTTTTGTTATTTTTATTTTGGTAATAAAAACCATATGTTTCGACTTGAATAAAACAGTACTTAAAATAATTAAACGTTTCTAAATTGTCACTATATTATTCCACTTAGATCTAATAATAGAAAACAGAATAATTTTGAAATCGTTAAAATGAAGTTTCAGCTATAATATTAATTTAATTATATACTACTTACTTTTACATTTGCTCTACAAACTATTAACTAAACATTTTTTTCTACTACAAACACTATTAATTAAAACTCTCAAGAAGTTTAAACTTCATAAGAGTCAATTAATCGAAGCCCTTTATTTTGCACAAGTTTAAGAAATATATGTACACATCTGAATAATTTGTATACGAACTTCTTTTCCAACTCGAATATACCATTAATACAGTTAATGTGAAAGTTATCTGTCAAATTTTGGTGTAAACTTTAAAACCATTGCATCACTTATCTTTTTTTCTAAAAACGTTATGCAAATATTGATATATAAACATATCGTTTATGTTTCGAAAAAATTTTTTATCGTAAGGTTATTTGCTGAAACCGTAGGTAAAGATTTTTTGCATTTTAAACATTTTTTACGTGTTATTTATTCTAGATTATAAATGAGATAAGTTTCTGACATTTATAAAATTTTATTATATATAAAAACTAACTCGTAATATAATTCATGTTTTATATTATTAATACGATAATATACTGTATATTTTATTTACATATAAAATTGGTAAAATTCATATAATCAGTAAATGATTTATTACATTATTGTTATTATTACAATAAAGTTTTTATTAACTCTACAACTGTATTAAAGAAAATTTTCTATTACAAAAATTATATATATTTGTTTCTATACTTTACAATAGTTAATTTTGCTTTTATATCATTATTTCAATCAAATCAAAGTAACTAAAAACAATACTTCATTAACTTGTTTCTTTAATAACACATACAATATACATATATTTTATTATACCTTTCGAAAATACGTAAAAATACATTTAATCATAATCGTAAAATATTTAAATTTATACAAAGTGATAAATGTAACATAATTAATTATTTTAGAACTCTTAATCTATTTATAGAAAACAAATGTTAATTGGAAAGATCAATTAGAATGGCAACATTCGATATTACACATATGTACATTGTACGATGTTTCAAAGAAACTGCTTGCGTGAAGCATTTGGTTTTAGTTACATAACCATTTTATAGGTTTGTTTTAGATGATACAATTATTAATTTCTTTCTATAAAAAACATTATTCAAAATTTTATACTTCCTATCGAAGCTACATTTAAACGTATTGACCAACACTGCATTTATCATGAAATTATCAATTATACCTTACGTTAACTTTAAACCCATTTTATGACGGAATGCTATCTAAAAAAAATCATTTCTTGCAAAGGATTATAGACGTCCATAACTTAAGCTCCATAGATATAAACGGTTGATGATTTTCGTAACAAAAAGTGCACGTAGTATGCATTAGATATGAAAAATCTCGTGATCAATATGTTTAATATTAAACATAATAAATACATATATTTACATACCATATACCCTTTACCGTATTTACGAATAAGCATCCTTCCAGCTCAAGTGCAAACTAACTATAATACTTTTTTGAAATTGTACGAGGGGAATAATGAAATAAACGCATCAATCAATCAATTGCTAGTATAGGCACTGTGTGAATATCTGCATCCTACTCGCTTACGTCGATTTTTCTTAATTTACTTAATTCTGACATGTGTAATATAGGCCACAATAATATCAATTTGTGGATCATACTGCGATATGAATTAAATTAAAGATCCGAAAGAATAGACATCTGCACTACAGTGGTTCTAAAACAATGAATGTATATACTACATATAATACAACATTTTGTATATGAATATTAACCTAAAATTTTGAAGATATTCACAAGAAGGTATTTTTTAAATTTTCTTTAATTGTTTAACAATTTCCTTCGTGAAAAAAGTTAAAATAGATCTTTCATGCAGAAGAGAATAAAGACGATGTTATAACTGCATTGAATTACCAACTTTAAATTATCTGCCTTTCATCGTCTAAAAGACTGATAAAAAGCAATAATAAATATTTTAAAATTTAATAGCTTCTTAGTTATCTATTTTCCATAAAGGTATAACATATAGGCGAAGGCAAAGATAAAGCTTTTTGGGAGTAACACCAGCTTACTAGCTAAAGGAAATAATTTAAGTAAAACTCTTTGTTGGTAATTTTGATGGAGCCTGTGGGTGATTAACTAGATAACTGAAGGTTGATATATAACCCCTTTGCACATTAATTTTCGTATTCTGTATACATATTTCGACAACTAAGTTATCATCATCAGCAGACAATTAAACAGTGTCGCACCTGGACAACTACGGTAAAAATACCCGTACGAAAATCAATTCCGCCAAAACGTACACTATGACGTACAGTGTACGTTTTGGCTTTCAGCGGTACGGAATTTGTTTTCGTACGGATATTTTTACCGTAGTTGTCCAGGTGCGACGCTGTTTAATTATCTGGTGATGATGACAACTTATTTGTCGAAATACGTATACAGAATACGAAAATTAATGTGTCGAGGAGTTATATATCAACCTTCAGTGATCAAAAAAAAAAACTCTTCGTGTGTACTATTAATCTCCCAATAATTTAATGCTTTCTCTAAATTAATATACAATGGAAAACAAGGGAAACCATCAAGTCAGGCTCAAGTTATAATTTTAATTTATTGATAAAACTTCCAAAACTTATTAAGTCTTAAAAACTAGATGCAAACTTATTGTTCACTACAAGAGAGTTTGAGTTAATTTTATTCGCATATCTAACCAATAATAGATTGTCCCATAAGCCTACAGTTATATAGCCACTGTTTCTACTATTTCTGCAGTTACGCGTTAAATAATTCCAAGCTAGGAAAAAAGGATTCAAGCAATTCATAATATTTTTGAAAATACTGTGATAAATCTTCAATAAATATTTCGATTGATAGAAAATATCGACATTAAAATCAATTACGTGTAAAGCTTTTAAAGAAAGAAGTTTAATCTTGATATTTATATGCAAACTCTTTCCAGAATCTCACAAAACTTTCGCTACTGAGTATAACAATGTCTGAGAAGAATCTAAGGTTTTCTTTTTTCGTTTTTCTTTGCCAGGAGATATATTACTAATTTAGATCAAATAAGTTTTTCAATTACGTAATAATTAGCAGTAAGTAGTTAAGTCAGTAGTCAACATAAAATTTATTTTTTGAAATTATAGGTTTTTTGTAAAATTCAAATATTGATAAGCATCACCCTCTCTCTACTTAATACTTGGAAGTTGCCTGCACTTTCATGTTCTTCTTAAAAAGCACCTCATATTATTTGGAGCGTCGGTTCTTTTCATTCTCCAATCCATTTTCTCCATTTTTTTCGATCCTTGGCCTTTTCATTTCGTCCGTTTTCTCTCTTATGTCTTATTTCCTCTATTCCCTCGAGACTGTTTTTTCTGGGATTTCCTTTTCTCCTCATATTAGCATTTGTGACTTTTTCTTTACTATTGCCTTGCTATTCATTCTAAACAAGACCCCGCCCGGCTTATCACGCCCGGGGTCTCGAGTTCGAACCCGATTGCCTGCTGTTCGGGAAGACTTTTCATTTTTCTCGTCTAACGGATAAAGGCCTTAAATAAGATAAAGGCATGAATTATTTTTAACATGTCCAAACCAATTTAATTGTTTCTTCTTGGTCTTTACAGTGATTGCTTCTAGACTTTGTATGGTCATTGGAAATCCACTAAAGCTAATACGAATTTAGCATATGATTTTATGTGATTATTACCACCTATTTTTACCTTGCATAGATATAAAAGTGTTTAACATTATTAGTTTATGTACTTTATCTGTTAATTCAATTAGACTTTATAGCATAAATAAGGTCTCCGAAGAAAACAGCCATGGAATTTCAATAAACTTCAATACTAATAATAATTATTTAAATATGTTAATACAGAGATTAATCCTTTAGTTCCTGAACATGAAATGTGTAAATACTTAATAGTGTAGCAAATAAAAGTACCTTAAAAGTTTAGGTACAGAGAAATAATTTCATTAGGTCTTGCACAATAATTTTTCAGAGAAGAATATTTTACGCATTAGATAAATATTAACGAATGGCAGGGAATGTAAATTATGATAACACTATCTATATTATTCTAGTATGTTTTAACGTCAAAAGCTAATTGTTTGTATAAATAGAACGTTTTTTACTAGATAAGTCAGACTGTCATTAATGGTATTATTAATATACATATCGCCTTATATGTATTTATTTATGATGACAGCTTTATTATTAGAATCATCTGGTTTAATTTATTTAGAAATGTAATGCTCTGTTATATAATCTTCTTCTCTTACAAAGCTTCTTATCACGTATAATTTACTTTTGTTATCCAGAGAGGATTTGTTGTAATTGCACGCAATATTTCATAAAATATGTAATATAATTCTAAACGGGGCAAATCTATGTATTCTATTAGGTGAATTTTATACTTGCCAGAATTTTCTATTAATAAGTTCAGTTACAGTTTTATAAAATAATAAATTTTTTCAAATAACAAAGTAATTTTAATTAATATTTTTATTATTTCCTCTACTAATATTTTATACTAGACATGTAATTTATAAGTAAATTTAAGCTTTTGTCAGGTTGTAAATATACATGCATAAATATTCATCATTCACATAGAAATGGTCAATGTCCTCATATATTTCACCGAGGTTTCCTTAACACATAATTTTACAAGTAATTATGTATAAATGTAGTACCCAAAGAAAATATGGAAAGAACTTCTTTATTTCAAAGTCTAACTTTCAGTAATAAGTTATTTTATGTGGCTTACATTCTCTTGTTAATTTTGATATATTTATTTGTAAATAAATATATAATATTAAATAAAATGATAGAATATAAATTTAAAAAGTTGCATACATGTATATAAGGTAACGCAAAGTAAATATCGCTTATCCGGAAGATTTATAAAAAAAGAACGTAAGTATATAAATATGTAATTTAAATCGGTTGGTGAGACTGAGTACTAATTTAGTGCACACAAAAGAGCAGAGAATTAAGAATTGTCTGGCTTCTAGAAAGGTGTAGGTTGCTGCCCAGTATACGACCAGGAAAAACTAATCTAAATGTCTACGCATTTCAACTTTCAATTTTTCATCGTAGCATTTCTCGCAAGCTCTTACATATTACTATGCCTTCACCATTCTCTTAAAGTCTTTCTTGATTTTTGAATTCAGAAATTACAAGTTTTAAAATTTTTCAAATTCACCTTCTTAACTTAACAAAAGCGAATTAATTCTCATATTGTTATCTATTCTATTTTCATGCACAATTTATTACTTTTTTTATTTATCATTTTAGGAAGCAATAACTTATTTCTATTAAATTCGTTTGATCTACATATATATTCATGTGTTGAGCTTGTTTTAGCCCTTTTTAATATTCTTCCCTAGCTTTTGTAATGTTTATTTAGAATTAAATAGCTATTCGATTTCTCAATTTAATGCTATCTAGTTTTAAATAATTTACTCTTACGCCCTTTACTATACATTAGCTGTCTATGATTAGACCATTAGGTTATATTCATCATCGTAGTTCTTTGACCATTCATACTGTGTAATTTTTAAATTAGAATTACATTTTCATTCATTTGGAAGTCCAAATAGATTTTGGAGAGGTGAGAAATAAGCAGTATTAAAATTTTGTTAGGAAAAACTGCATTTCCAATATAATTCTTATAGTATCTTTAAAAGCTTCTATTAAAACAGAGTTTATTTTCAAGTTTCTTACTACTTACTCATTTCTCTATTGCATTGTATATTCCATTCCGATTGCCTTTTATTTCACAATATTTTGCAATACAACTCGTAATAATAAGGGTTGCAATAATTTTAATTTCAGAATTCTCCAAAAAAAGCAAAAATCTCTTACCATATCAACGTTCGTACTCAGCAGATTATTAATCGCGGTCTTGCACCTAGATCCGTGGTAAAGCTCACACAAAATTAAATTTTGAAATTACACGCACTTATTCTGCCAAAAACAAACACACGGTGGTGTGCTTGGTTAATAATCTGCTGATGATGACAACTTAGTTGTCGAAATACGTATATGGAATACGACTATTGATGTGTTCCACCAAAACCAAACACATACTGGTGTATTTGGTTTTGGCGGCATAAGTGCGCACAATTTTCTACGTGAGCTCTACTAGCAGATCCAAGCTTATGATGGCAATTTAGTTGTCGAAATGCGAATCCAGAGTACGATATGGTAAAGGATGTCTGCATTTTTTAATTAAATCAACCACAGTCGCATACAAAATTATATTCAGAATTCTTTTTACGAAGAAATAAAGTGTAGAAAATTTTTTATAATTCTAGAAATTTTCCTTTATTTTGATGTTCGAACTTAATGTTAATTGTGATAACTCTCCAAAATATAATATACAAAAGGCAATTATAATTATTTATATATAAATTAAGACTATTTAAAAATTAATAAATTAATGAATATAAATTATATTTTAACTGAGACATTTTGAAATACTTAAAATTTTAAATTATATATTTGTATAAAAGGTAATAAGTCTTTTATAGTTGGAAATATTAGAGTTAATTCATTTTGTTTTTTTCACAAAAACTGTAAAAATACATAACACCATGCAGAAATATTTTAAAACTAAACGGAAACGACGGGAAAAACTTTTCTTATTTATGATGATCGATAATTATAATAAATGAAAAATAAATTAAAATAAAATTCTAATTTAAATTCTGCTTTTCGAAGTATATAATATAATTATTATATTTTATAAACTTATGTTCTTATTCTGAAAGATAAAATTGAGTGCAATTGTATACGTATAAGTAAATAAAATTTTTAAAACTTCTGGCATGATGTTATTTCCACCACTATATAAACCATCCCTCGCGTTCGAATTGATATCAGTAAGCCTTCACTAATCCAAGGTATAAGGTACTGTAATCGAGACATTCATATTTTTAATCGGAATATATCGTTAGTTTAATAAGTTAATAAAGAAAACAAAACATATAATCTATTTAGTCTCAGAATCGTAAAACAGTTCGTCGAATTTATTTAATTTACCGATGAATTGTAATAATCTTGATCAATGTAATCGAAACTATTTTTATCGTTCTAAATATATCATTTGTTTCCGGAAAAAAAGCCATTCAAAGTGTGTAGTATTAATCTAAACATATATTAATATTAATTACTGTTACTATTACTATGCATATGCTGATACTTTTTATATGATTAACTCATATATATATATATATATATATTTGCATATTTTATACATATTCATATTTTTTTGTCTTTCCAGATGAATCACCGATCCACGAGTGCAAGCACTCAAGCAGTGTGGGTGTGCATTGCACTCACTTTAGTTATCCAATTAGCACTAAGTAGTCCATTGCAAAAGTCGCAACCTTTACTTACGCACCATCTAATGAAGAGGAAGACCTTTTTCCACCTGGAGTGTAAGGGACAGTACAACAAAAGCAGATTCGCGAGGTTAGATCGCATCTGCGAGGATTGCTATAATTTATTCAGAGAACCAGATGTCCACACGTTGTGCAGGTAAGATACCAGTTCTGATTTTCCACTTGTTGATACTTCTCATTACATACACACGATAAAACTTGATAAATTGTTTCTTTGTGAATTTAAGGGATTATTTCAGCGAAAACAAGAATTCTAATTTTGATGTTTACAAGTTTTTTTTTATGTAGTTTTAATTTCTTTGGTAATAATAATTCTTGATCAACAAATTAAATAAATAATTTCAGAAGAAATCTAAAAATGTGTTATTTCCTTAATTTCGAATTATATTTTCGCGAATATTTTCTATTAAACGAATGTTTTTAGTAACTGAAAAATTAATCAAAAATTTATAACATACGATTTACATATTTTTCTATTGTGCAAATAAACACTTCTTAATATAAAAAGTGAAAATTTTGAGAAGTTTTTTATAATATTGCAATAATGTTCAATATTTGGTCAAAATTTCTAAATCTTAAAGAAATAACTTTATTACAATTCATTTTTCTGCGTAATTAAACTAATTGTATATTGCATAATTTACATGAGTAAAAATAGCCGTGGCAAGTGAAACAGCAAATCAAGTGGTGACAAATTTTTGTATATGTATATAGTTACATTGCAAGTTTAGTATTTCTCACACTATTCTGTATCTGGAGCAGAAAATGAAACTTATTAACACATGTTACCTGTTGCTGTGGAATGTTATTGGGAGTAGTAGTTAGCAACTACTTTGCACTGCCCATTAACCTTGCATTTCAAGCAAATTGTTCGTTTCATTTGTGGCCATTTATTAATTTGTACTTATATATTACCTTTCGATTTAATCAATCATTTGACACACTAAATTTTACCGGAGGAATTTGGATAATTACATTGTGAATAGTAAACATATGTACTCTTCTTATTACATAAGCAGAAACATCTCGTCATTGTGAACAATATACTATGAAAATTTGATGCTTGTTTAAATTTATTTACAAATTGAAGCTGTTTAATTTTAGGGATATTTATTTTAACCCTGGTTGAGAAAAGAATAATATTTTATATTTACAGTTAATGCTTACGAACTACTTACTGGTAGTGAATATGGTATTTTACTACCAAAATACGAGGGCGGGCTTAAAATAAAGAACTTTGCGACCTAAAATTGCATTTATTTCTCAATATAATTCTAGATACTTTTGGACCGACGATGATCCAAGGTCTCTATGTTTTGATAAAATGCAAAACTCTCAAGTTCGTTACAATAAGCAAGCATCCACAGCAGCTTTGACATTGTTGTCTGTTCAAAATGTTCGACTTGCAAGGGACGAATCAAAGCCCAATTCGTTAATTTTAGCTATAACAACAACACTTGTGTGGGAAGGCACATTGCCTCGGTGAAAACATTTTTTTTCTTCCTAAAATGATGATATTTTTCATTAATTTTTTGCTTTAATTTGTCTAAAAAAACTCGTATAATATGTGCCTGTTATGCTTTGTTATTTTGAAGGATAAGCAACAAGAAGAATTCTTTTTGAAACCAAAAAATTGAAAGTCATTAACTGTCTTGCAGTTGCAATAGCCATCACCTTCTTTGGTGGGGAAGAACAACTGTCCCACCACTGTTTAAATTGTTGTTTTGGTTCGAGTGTATAATGACAAAAATTTCATCTGTGGTGATAAATCAGTGCATAAAGTTTACCTTATTTTTTTCCGAACATGCTCCAATCACGTGCATCTTCGACTGATGCCCGACCACATTTGAACTGGCGAACCCATTACTCAACAGTAGAAAATCGCCGAATTCTTCAAATCATTCTTCGTTATATTCTTATTCTTATTCTTACTCTTTTTCTCTTATATTCTTCATGAATATTTTTTGCTGATAAGCTTTTGTAGTGGAAATAGTTACTAATAGTACAAATTTCAACGCTATTCATCTTGTCAAAAACTCCAAGACGCTCATAATTGAACAATTGTTACAATGAAATTAATAAATATAGCTGTTTGAATTTTGATAGTTGACAGTGTGAACGAGACCACATGCCGGTGCGTCATCAAAAAAAACCTATAAAACTGCTCCATCTATTCGTGATTTCACAGATTTTTCAGGTCGATCGATGTAATATTTGCAAATTTAACTATCTAACTTTCCCGTTCTCGGTAATAAATAAAATTCTTCGTAAAACTGTAGAACAACATAAGTGTTAAATTCTACCCCAAAATAAATATTCGATTCCTATTATCTCATCTACCAAAAATGTGCAAGAAAATTTCACAAATATAACACATCGTACCAGTTTGTTTCTTCAATTAATAATAATAATAAAGAATAGTTACATTTTCTTAATATAGCTACAATAGAATTTAGTATTAATACAAATTTTTGCACCTGATATTGAACGTTTAGCATAGCACGCTCTTTGGAAATGACAGTAAAGTTCATAATGGCAAAAATGCCAACATGCAGAAGAATAACTTCTAATTATTTCACAGTAGTATCACTTGTTGTAGATACAACTATTGATAGCATTTAATTAAATGCAAATTTCCTAAGATTACTTATTCACATTAATTACATATTAAGACTAAACCAAAACTATCCAAATTTCAAGAGCAAAAATATGAATCAAACTCTTACATACTAGATACGTGCCATAACTTAAATTAACCTATACAATATTTAATTGTTTCTGTATACCGGTTTCAGTTTTTATTCGTATATGTATCATTTATTTAAGAATACTTTTTCAAAATTGTCTATTTCCTTTGGCCAATTTATTGTTGCATTCTTCGAATAATCAATTAATAGTATTGTTATTGCATATTCTTTTCATTCTTATAAGAGATCTATTAGTTTGTCGTTCAATATTTCGTTTCTTTGGTATTTCTGTAGTCTTGCTGACAACTGTGCTCTTAATTTGTACATTTAATTGAAGCATTTCCAAGTCATTGTATCTTGATTACTATGAATTTCTTAAAAATCTTTTTCTTCTAGAATATTTCACGATATTGCTTAATATTATCTTATCTGTCCTTACAAGGAGAATAACGATTTCCTAACTATTTTGTTGACGGCCCATGATAACACATCAACATTCAGAGACATGAATTATATGATTCACTTCTCCAATTTATCTTCTACTAAAAGCATGTGTCTCCTTATCTCGATAGAAAACCTTATAATGAATTTTCTTGTTATATTACAAAAGTTATTGATTTTACATATTATCCCAACTTTACTAAATAGTAATATCGTTCAAGATCACCATAAAGTAATGTTCAGTATATTTTCAAATTTAAACCAAATAAAATTTGCATAATTTCAGGGTTCCTGGAGTTATTCTATAACAGCCTGCGTTTGTTAACTTCATTTAATCTAAAAGCTTATCAAATTCAAACTCGTTTTCTTATATATAAAAAAGCAGATATTACATACATACATCTGCTTTTTTTGATATAAATTGAAATTTAACTTGTAATATCTACTTTTTTCACTCCACGAAATTACTTACAATATTCTCTCTATATTTTTCTTGTACACAAATTCTTCAATGATTTATTTTGGTTTTTAAGGACTCATTTCTTCTTTCGAACTATTTCTGCATATACTTTTGTTTTTGTTTATTTACAATTCCAATACTTTTTTGCAATAGAAACATTTTATTTTCAGTAGTTCTTTGTCCTCCTGATCACTTTTTTATTTTCTGTGTTAATCATAATTTCACACGTGAATCTTCTTGATGCTAGTTCTTTCTTGTGCTTGTTTTTCATTCCCTCTTCGTGTATTACAATTTGCTTTCTCTTTTTTATTTCTCTCTAATAATTTTAATATAGCTGCACCTTTTCTCTATTACCATCAATTCACTTTTTTATCCATAATAACAATTAGAATGATTCTAATGCAATTATTTCTTTTCTGCAGTTAAATTCTTATTATTTCGAATACGCTACTAGAATGTTATCTAAATAAATTACTCTATTAATAGTGCTCTTAATCAATGTTACATCGTTGTAATTTTTTAATACAATATACAATGCTATATGTAAATCAACCATAATTTCTATGTAAAACGTGATAATCTAGGCATACAGATAAGCCTGCATACTTTAAATCATTGTAAATCTTAATAAAAAAAAGGAACAGGGACATCAAAAATAATCTCGATAATAAGTACATATATGCACAACTACACAAATCTTATCTTAACTTATCAGAATCCACTGTATTAAATTTAAGAAAAACTTCTGCATGTACATCTAAACTTCTTTTTCTCACATAATGATACCTTGAATTGCGTGTATTCACAAATGTTTATGTACCTTGTTTATGAATGGGGCATGATATTTTTATCTTGACAGAGTCGTATTTGCCAAGTACGATGAGTCACGATTTCATTCAAACATTTCCAGAAGAAACTTTTTCACAGAACGAGTAACTTAACTGCTCGCGGATTGCTGATACTGCAAGTGTTATACTCGACAAGAAACCTTGCGAAGAGAATGTGTTCCACACCGAACGGTCCGTGTCAAATTCACTGGGAAAACGTTATGAGAATAGAATGCGCGACCCTCGGAAATATTCTACGATCATTTGACGTGATTTTAAAGTAAATAAGATTGAATGTTATTAAGACGACGTAATCACGGTCTGGCTATTTTATAACGTTCGCTTAAAGATTAGGTAGGACTATACAATATATTATTTGGGTTCCTGTTCTTGCATAAATAACAGTTTCATATTCTGCGTATGTTATTTATCGAAATAACAAGCACCGCTTCGGTTTTGAATTTATAGAAAGGAAACATTTTAGTTTAGATCATTTATAGGTCACGCATTTATTCACAGAAATTTTAGATCGAAATTGAAAATAACTCTTTCTAATTCGATATTTCCAGTGGAATAAGAATTACAACATATTCCTAAACTTCATAAAACATGAACTTTTTTAAACACTACCCTTTTAAGAGTAAAATTCCATTTATTTATTTACATCTTTATCTTTAATATTTTCTCAGTATTTTAATACAGTGTATGTTTATATATAAAGACTAGAGTTAATACAACCAAAACTTTTATTAATCTTAAGCAATAATACTTTTATTACGTTCTACAGTCTCCTTGTAATACAATAATTCTAACCAAAGGTTAAACTATTCTTTGAGAGCTTCTTCAAAATAGCCCTTAAAACCTTAATAGCATTCAATTAAATTCCCGTCCTTTAAAGATTTTAGTCAATATTCTTCTTATTCGCTATATGATTCATTAGATCAATCCAATTCGATATGAGTCTGAAAATTTAGAAAAATAAGAAAATTCTCTTTATTTCCGTAATCAGCCAATTTAAAAAACTCTTGATCAATAGAAAAACAATAGCCACGTGTTTTAAATGTTCGTGCAAGACAAAAAGCAATAGCCACGTGTTTTAAATGTTTGCGTAAGAGATAAAAACACTTTCAACCATTATTCCAATGAGTGAGTTGCGAAATAGTTAAATATCTGCGCGAGTAATTACTGCTGTTTCCTCAGTTACACACACAAGTCACACTTTAAACTCTTTATGCTGATTCCCCAAAAGCCGTTTTAATTTTAGAAAAGTTTCATTTATCAAATTTTCTAGAATCGAAAAGGTAAAAAGTTTTTTAAATGTGCAATAACAATGTCACAACTTTCGACGCTGTCGAACACAAACAAACAAATTGCAACAATTGTCATGTAAAATAACGAAAGCAGCCTACTTTAATATTTCCTGTTCTTTATCGTGTTCTACCACAAGACCGCAACAGATTAAGTCGTAGTCTTTGCTGAAATGCATTTGCACTATACAAACATTCTGTAGATCTAACAACATGATAATGATTTTAGTCACGGTCATGTAGGTAAACATTGTTAAAGACTGTGATTAATTGAGTTAATTAAAAATGGCAAAAAAATCCTTACCATATCAATGTTCGTACTCTGCACATGTATTTCAATAACGAAGTTGTCATCATCAGTAGATTATTACGCACAGTGTAGCACTTGGACAGAAGAATTATGAGCATGGCTCAGAAAACTTCATTAGATAGGTTTGTAAAATCTAAATGAAGAAGAACTTGCAGCAACATAAGCAACATTCAGTTAACAATGAATGGTACTCAATTAAAATTCAGATTGAAAGACTGTTCTTACTTACAGGCAGATTTCCTTTATAAGAATATGGTTGAACCGGAAAAAGTAAATGAGTATTTGCGATTGACAATTCTAGGAATGTCTCAAAATTGTTTCCAATTCGATGATAAATTCTATGAACAGAGATAAGGAATGGCAATGGGTAATTGTCTTTCTCCATTTGATTCCACATTTTCATGAGTCATTTTGAAGATGAATTTAAAAATGACGCTAAATATTTTCTGAGAGTATGGAATAGCTATGCAGATAACATTTTTGCGATTATCGGCACATACAAGGGTAAACTATTTCGTTAATCAATTGAATTCCAAACGGCCAAATTCACGACAAAAAAGAAAACGGTGACAGCTTACCTTTTTTAGATACCCTAGTAATTAGAAATAACTATACAATAGAAATTGACATTTTCGGAAAAGAAACCAACGCTAACAGGTTTATCAGAGTGGATCCAAATCATAGCATACAACGAAAGGTGGCTTCTTTTAACTTTTTTATTAATCGTTTGCTAAGTTTCCCATTCACAAAAGTGAGATACAGAAAAGAATTAAATTTTATTAAAAACATTGTGAGATACAATGGTTTTGATGCGGAAATAATCATGAGACAAATTAGAAAAGCTAACTTAAAAAGACAATCCGCGATACTACTTGCTTGTCACCTCAAAACAATTCATATGCTGAAAAAGTAAAAAAATATCTTAATTTATTTCGGAGATATTTGCGTGCCTTCTGTATTGAAACATTAAAAACTTCAACTTTAGATATTATGTGTTACTGTATCAGATTTTTCGCGACATAGGTAGGCGTGTTCGTGCTATTTTTGGTATTTCATAATTCTACATCGTTTGAATTAAAATCGAATTGGAATGGAATAAAGATATTGAAATGACATTTATGCATAGTTTAAACTCATGTTCTATTTGAACATGTAAAATATATATACATACATACACACATATTTACACACACACGCGAAAATGTACTGAATATGTTATTTTCGGTGACATACATAGATTCGTTTTTCATTTCAGTCAATAATAATTGTATTAAATGCAGTGCGATTTAGTTTATTAAAAATAAGAACTTGATCTTTTATATTTTTTAGTTTAATTTAAAACAAATGATAAATGTTCCCATTAAAAGATTTATTAGTAAAATACAAACGTTTAGATATATATATATATATGTGTGTGTGTGTGCGTGTGTGTATAAGCAACTAATAAATACAAAAAAATACAAATACAAATATTTGAACAAACATAAACGTAAGAGCTACAAAGTAGTAAACATCATTACAGGAAGTGATATAAATTTTAAGGGCTTTTTTTCTCCACTTATAAAAAATTAAGAATAAGGAAAAGTAAGTAAATAATACTAATCATTTTATATATGTTAAGAGTACATGTTCTTTATTGTTTATGCTATATTACTCTAGAAAATGGTTATAGAACATTTCACTTTTACCTAAATTTGGAATAAAAAATGATAATTAGTTTTGATATTTAGGAGGTATTATATTTTGCAATCCGACTGGTTTTCTGTCTTACGTCACTAGTATGTTAAAACCACGTTAGCGACACAAGATATGAAAGAAACCAGTCCTATCTACGTAGTACACGTACTTGCCTTAACTTTTGTGCATAACGTGATTGTCGATCTTAAGTTTGAATTATTTTTTTAATATACATTTTGCTCTTTTGAAAGAGTGGTATTTTCAAGACCTCATAAATTTGATTTTTATTATGAAAATATAATTTCTTAATTTTGTGATTGTACTCACTATTGGTAATGTTAGTATCTAAAAGTCTCAGAAAAGGTATTTGGAAAGATATGCCTTCACTAACGCGAGCAAGATCAAGTAACGTTTAATACTGTCATTTTTTCCAATATTGAAAAATAGATTATTTATTTTTCTATAAAGTTTTAGTCAAATAAGATTTCTGCCTAACAAAGAAACAAAGGACCTACGATTGTTATTGATAATTTTATATTTCGACGTAATCTCCCTTAACTTAACTCTAACGCATCTGTACTACCTGTCCTGCAGTGTCTTTATTGCATCAGAAACAATTATATCTCTCGATTTTCAAAATAGGCATTAAGCACCTCTTCTTCTTATTGGGTACAAAATTACGTCCTCCGAAGTGATTCTTCAAATTTATAATTGAAAAGAGGCAGAAGGAACCAAACCCGGACTACATGCTACGTGGTCCATCTCAAAGAAGTTACATTCACGGAGGATGGGTTGGAATGAGTCACATTTTCATGAAGAAGGAAAACTTCTTTGTGATGCAAACCTGAAAGTTTTTGATCAATAGCCGTCCGCAATTACATTAAATATATACACTTAGGTAGCTCTGTAGCTCCTTGTATTCAACAATAATAACGCCTACTTAGTCTCAAAGACAATGCATCATCTTCAGTGGATTCACGACCTCACTTAATATTTCCTTTAAAATATGATTGAGGCTCGTCCCCATGCACTGCAATCACTCGTCCGTGAAAAGTTTGAAAAGAAATTGATTTCTTCTCAAATATGTGATGATTTTTTGTTACGAAACAATATAAAGCATAAAATAATGAACGAACTGAGTCAATTTTGATGCATAAGCAGAAAAATATTGTCTCTATTGAACGTTACTAGGTAATGCATAATTAGTTGTTTCTATCATACCTCGGTTAGACTTTTTTTTAGTTCCTCTCATATGTTAATGTAATATATATAACGGGAAACTGTTAAGTACATTTGTGCAAGAATATAAATACATACTTTCAATTCAACTCCAGATTTGAATGGTTTATTTGTTTAATGCCGTACCAGGCACATACACAGATATGTGTTTAAGAATTATTTATATCAATAAATTAAAATACGTTTACATTCTATTAGTATTGTTAATTATAAAACTTAGTTCTTTTTTACTTCTTTCTGACTTAAATCACTATTTCTGTTTTTCTTTCACTATTTTCTTGACGATATAGTTTTTATTTATTATTTTTATTTTCGTGTTTATTTTTATTATTAATATCTTTCAGGAAAGATTGTTTTACATCAGAATACTTCAAAGGATGTCTCGACGCACTGCAGTTAGCTGACGAAATGGACGAAATACAACAAATTATAAAAGAATTGCACGGGGCTGAGCCGAGGGTTTAGGTAGACATGCACTTTTTTTTTTATTTTAATATTTTATAGTAAATTCATAGATATTTTCTCAGTAATTGATTTACAAAAATTCGTTGACTTAATATTTAATGCACTTTTTTTTTATTTTAATATTTTATAGTAAATTCGATATTTAGTAATTGATTTACAAAAATTCGTTGACTTAATATTTAATTTTTTAACTTAATGTTAATAGATATACATATACATAAATATCTACGGATTTACCAAGCTTTTTATTTTTTATTCTTCAATCACCAAATCTATTTTTTTTGTTAATATTTATTAATTTTGCTTTCCAAATCAATTTTTAAATCTTTTCTGATTAATTTGTTTTAAATTTATTCTACATACTTGACGATTTTTTCACATTTTTTCCCAATATTTTTTTTAATTATTTACTTTAATTAACATTTTTTATTACGTTTTCTTCAAATTTTTGATGCCCCACAGGGAAAAGAAGAAGACAATATTTTGGATTTTGATGGAATTTTGAGAATATTTCCATGATTTTTTACAATAACACGATTTTTTCTTGTTAGATCATTCCTGGGGAATAATTTTAGCTTATATTTTTTTCTTATTCTAGGTCAAATTGCTTTAAATCAGAATACTTTAAAGGTTGTTTAGAAGCTCTTCTCATCACCGATGTAGAAGAGATCAAGAGTATTGAAGAGGATATCGAACAAACAGGAAAATGAACAATCACCATCACAAAGCTAATCTCCTACCAATCTAGTCAATTTGATAAATTATATATATTAGCACCGTTTTTATTTGGTCATTCGTTAAATTATTTATATATATTTATTTAAATCGAATCTAACACTTTGAGCTCCACAGCGTAACTGGCCAAATAAAAGTGCGACATTGTATTACTAAGGTATTTTCTTAGATTGTAATTTTGTGTGTATATGGTAACAGTATACATCACGGTATTATCTATGATATTATTTTTTTAAGTGCTGACGTATTAACTGTTTTTAAATTGAATTAAAAAATGTAAAATCATCCGTACATAGACTTTTACAATTTTACTAAATGTATAATCTTTATATACATTGCCGAATTATTTAGGCTGGATATGAAAATGAGCAGTGTTTTCTTTAGTATTATAGTAGTCCTTATTTATTTTAATTACTATTAAAAAGGGTACGTTATTTGGTTTTGTAAAAAATTATTATTTATTAATTTAGGCTTTAGTATAGCTAATTTACAAAAGATTTAAAACTTTCAAGTTGAATCTCATGTAACACATTCCAGTATCAGTATTTCAGTTGTGTCGAAACCAAAAGTATTTTTTTAAACTACGTGTGGTGCCTTGGGCATATATTGTAACGATAATTATTTGTAATAAGCAAAAATACAAAAAAAATGTAAAATTTTAATGTTCCTTATAAATTTGTAAAATTGTTTAGTATTTTTGCTTCCTTGTCTAAGTACAAAATTAAGTTTTTACTAATTTTTGAAATGTATAAAAGTATTAAATGGTCCTAATAAATACAATTTAAACATGGCATTTTTATCTTTATCCTTACCTTTGTATATACATATGAAATGATGTATTATAGTATTACATACTAAATTTTCTGATTTTTTATCAAATTATTATGAATAATGTCACAAGTAAATACATATTTCATAATTTTGTAAATATTCGTAATATAACATGGGCAATACATACAAATTGATAAGAAAGAGAAAGATCAAGATTAAATCAAATTTGCAAAATATATAGTGTTCATGTCTTCAATAATCTGTACTATCATAATTCCGATTTATAAGATGAAAAACTATATTTTCACCGAGACATAAATTTTTTAAAATTTTGATCTACACTGTTATAGTTGTTATTTTCAATACGTTTATGGCTTTTTCCAGACCCACAAATTATTCTTGAATGAATTCTAGACTGAATATTTTAGATATTTTCCGCAGTATTCAAAGCTGAAAATAGAGATGACCAATCTCAAATTTAACTACCTACCATTTCAAATCAATATTCAAGAATAGATCAAATTGTTTCTAAAACGAACCAAAAGATGGCACTAAACGTTCTTGATTATTTATCTTGAAAACAATATTGTTCATACTGCTGACAAATTTACAAACAGATTGTGCGTGAACGCATGACGTTACTATCGGTCCAAGTAAACAATTCGTGTATTTTCTTAATAACCAATAAAAACGAGTTCCGTGTAGTGAAGAGGCGTTTCTTTTTGAAAGGCTTAAAAGCTAAACAAATAAAATCAGAGTTAGAAGAAAGTCCATGGTCATCTCCTTCGTATGTTACAGTTACAAACTAGGTTTCTGAATTTAGACGTGGTAGAAAAGCATGAAGGATGCACGTGGCTCTGCCAAATCAAAAATATGAATAATTCCCGAGTGAAGTTGAGAGAGATGTCAGAGAAAGTAGGCATCTCATATGACCGTATATTATTATTGGGTCTGGGAAAAAGTTCGTGGCGTTTTTTCAGTAAAATTCAACTGGTCCCCGCATGGCGCGTGGACGAATTCATTTAAACCGAATATGCTCCATTATTATCGACAATGTTTCGCCATTTTTTTGGTAGATCCATGATCCCATCGGTGAAAAACTTCTGTGGTTTCTGGTCGAAAAACTGAATCAAGTAGTTTTCACAGGCTTCTTTTGAAACCAACTTAATTCCATTGAGAGAGTTCTGCAGAGATCGAAACAGATGATAGTCAGAGGGTGCTATATCCGGACTGTAAGGTGGGTGCATCAAAACTTCCCAACCAAACTCTCTCAATTTTTGACGGGTCATCAAAGAAGTGTGTGGTCGGGCGTTGTCATGATGGAAGACAACACCTTTCCTATTAATCAATTCGGGCCGTTTTCTTTCAATCGCCTGGCGTAATCTCTCTAGTTGTGCACAGTAGAGTTGATAATCAATCGTCTGACCAGTTGGAAGTAGCTCGTAGTGGACGATTCCCCTCCAGTCCCACCATACACACAGCATCACTTTTTTTGGCGTCAATGTTGGCTTAGCGAACGCTTGTGACGGCTCACCATCCTTTATCCACGATCTTTTACGCTTCCGATTATCGTACGTAATCCATTTTTCATCTCCGGTTATTAAACGTTTCAGAAACGGCTCGATTTCATTCCGTTTCAGCAGCGCATCGCAGATGTTAATTCGGTCCATCATGTTTTTCACGCTCAACTCATGAGGAACCCATACGTCAAGCTTTTTTTTGTAACCAGCTTTGTGTAAATGGTTCAAAACAGTTTTGTGGTCAACGCCTAGCTCCATGCCAATATCGACACTGCTGATATGCTTATCTTGTTGGACTTTTTCAAGAATTTCATCAGATTTTTCAGTGATTGGACGACCGGAACGTGACTCATCTTTCACATTGAAATTTCCAGAACGAAAGCGAGCGAACCATTTCCGCGCAACAGATTTCGATAAAGTACCTTCACCGTACACAGCACAAATTTTATCACAAGCCTGCGCAGCGTTCTTCCCCTTATCATAATAATATTGCAGAATATAGCGAAATTTCTCATTATTCTTCTCCATTTTCAAGTGCGAATAACTTTCCAACCACTGCACCGATTACAATGTTTCTACGCTCAAACTAACGTTCGGAAGGTCATCTAAAAAACGAGCCGTCGGTGGTGTCGCTGTGACTTGTTGTTCTTTAGTTATCGGCAACCAATGCCATCTATCGGGAAAAACGCCACGAACTTTTTCCCAGACCCAATATTTCTTACATAAACATTTGGGTAGAAGAAAGCTTAGTGCTAGATGGGTGCCGTATCTGTTGACAACTCTCCAAAAATTAGTTAGAATGATCATTTCTCAATTTTGCCTAAACATATTCAAACGCAATAGAAACGATTTTTGCGACGTTTTAAAACTGTCAATAAAACGTGTATACACCTTTAAACTCTGGAGGCCGAAGAACACTCAAAGCAATGGACAAAATGTAGTGAGATCAACACTGATGAAAGCCAAGACGAATCTATCTCGTGGAAAAGTGATGACTACCGTCTCTTGAATTTCTGAGGAATAATTTTTATTGATGACTTGTAACACAATTTAAAAAGCCTCGGCTGCTAATGAAAACAATCTAATGTTACCAAGACAATACCTTTCTCACAAGTGGAAAATTGCAATGGTGGAATAATGAACATGCATCGTATTTGTCAGACTTGGTGCCGAGGGATTTTTTGCTGTTCGAAAACTATAAAAATTATTGGCAAAACTCTTTTCAAATACTGAAATCAGAAAAGCTGTAAATGAATATTTCCGTTCCGTTCTAGAGATTTTCTGATCTATCATTTTCCATTGTGCAAAATCACTC
This sequence comes from Dermolepida albohirtum, assembly GCA_031893035.1. Taxonomy (NCBI): domain Eukaryota; kingdom Metazoa; phylum Arthropoda; class Insecta; order Coleoptera; family Scarabaeidae; genus Dermolepida; species Dermolepida albohirtum. The sequence goes on from JAVIWB010001628.1 coordinate 112,741, forward strand.
GTCAAACATGACATTTCCACCTCTGCGATAACGATCTATTAAAATTATTTCAGCTTTTGCACCACGTTCAAGAGGTTCATCTCCCTCTTTTGTTAGGTATCTTTGAATAAATTCAATGAAGACCTGCTGTAGCATTGATAAATTCTTATATAAACATTGCATTGTAGAAATACTAGCAGATGTTCCAACTTTTTTTATTCGTCTCGCTATCTTCGACAAATTTATAACTGTACTGATAATCCTGCGCCTCTGAAATTTTATTATCGCTCTTCTCTTTTTCCTTATGTATCTACCAACCCTTCTGTGCTTCTATTAATTCAGCAATTTATATGTATGAATACTATATTTTATACGCTCTTATTACTTTCTTATGTTAAGTCTTGTAGTGGAAACTAATTATTTAATTACTTCTTTCAATAAATTTGTAAATGTCCATAAAAATTTATTTATAATAAAACAGTTTATCTGTCAAAAAGTGTACTAATAACTTATGTGCTTCCGATCGTGGGTAGATTTTTATAGTAATTCAAGTTATTTATTTTAAAAACAAATAAAAAAATCGAATCAGAAGCATGGAAAATCTTAAAAAATTTCTATCAATTCCAAATTTCATAAAAGAGAGAAATGGATTTGCGAAGAATTCATAGTTAATTACGGAAAATGTGTCGGACCAGAAACATGAGTTTCGAGTAAAGTCGTTTTGTAGTTTGTTTAAACAATGGAAAAAACCGGTCGTTTCTGATAAAACATTGTTTTTAATTCAAAATTGTTTTTTAATGGGTCACCAAGCAAAATAATGGATTGAAAAATGTTAGAATAACTTCGGTGGTTTATTTTACAGATTTAAACAAAGATAAACTTGAAAATTGTTCCGAGTGCATGTCATTAAACCATTAAACCAGTAAATTTTGTGATATTCCTGGTGCTTTTATCGCAAAAAAATTAGAAAAAAAATCCTTTTTCACCAAGACAATGCACCCTGCCACAAGTCGATGAAAACAACGGCAAAATTGAACGAATTGGGTTTTGATCTGCTTCCCCACCCCCCATATTCTCTTATGATCTTAAAAAAATGCTTCAGGGAAAGAGATTTGATAATTGGTTAATTAATAATATTTTGTCTATCTTATTGATGTGTTATATTAGGTGTTCGTAAAGTGACCCCTCTTTGGCAACAATTTCAAATATATTTTTGATACCCAGATCCAAACTCTGATCTATTCATATTTAGAAAACTTTATATATTTATATATATATATATATATATATATCATTTATTTTGAACAATGTATATCTATCATTGCAATTATGTAGATAATTTCAAATCTGCATATATTATATTGCATAGAAAATAAAAATTATAAACTTTGATCCTATATACAATATGTATGTAAATTAAATGAAACCTGTTAAGTTACTGTAAACACTAATGAAAATTTAATAGACTTTTTCATATCAACATATGTACGTACAATGAAAAACATACCAAACAAACACAAATAAATGATAGAAGCAAGTGAAAGGTAATGGAGCGACCAATCCTAATATATTGGTCAGAGAATCTGTGAAATTGGGTTACTTATATACATATATATATATATATATATATATATATATATATATATATATATATATATATATATATATATATATATGTACACGAGGATAGTTTGACAAGTAGTGAGAATGACACGTAGGTGGCGCTCTAATTGGTAAAACAAATACACTGTAATTTAGGTTGCCTATTTATATGTTTACATTCCGATATTTAGATAAATCGGTTGATTAGTAGAGCGGCGACGAAAGTGGCAATACCATAGGCGGTACGGTAGAACGGGCAATTGGTGCGCAGTGAATGAGATCATTCACATCAAATACAATACGGTTCACGGTTAGTGTTTATAATAACTTCACACAAACATGTCGCGAAAGTTTGTGCCGTTTGCTACGTCGGTTAGAAAATACATAGCAGAATTTCCCGATTTAAAGTATGATGGATGTGCAGTATTGTGTTTGGTTTGTAATAAGCGACTTATACGGAAAAAAGACAATTGTAAAAAACATGTGAACAGTGCAATACATAAACTGAACAAAAGAAATGAAATACCTTATGCAACATTCATTTATGATTTTTTATTTATGTTGACTGCATGTAATTTGCCGCTTCGTTTAATCAGCAAACGCCCTTTTCAAGTGTTCTGGAATAAATATCTGCCAAATTATAAATTACCTGCAAGAAGAACTTTACAGAAACATTTGCCGCGTTTAAGAGAGAGGCTTGAAAATATAGCAAGGAGAGAATTGCATAATAAAAATGTGTGGATTACTGTAGATGAGACTACTGATTTAAAAAAAAATAGTATAATAAACGTAATCGTACGTATTTTATCAGCCAACACATTTTCACAGCCCTATTTGTTAGCCTGTAAACGTATACAAGCATGTACTGCGGCAAATATTCGGCAAATAATAATGAACACCTTAAAGAAATTTCACATTCATAGTACTCAAGTCTACATGCTTGTAACAGATGGTGCTGCTACTATGTTACTATTCGGACGTTTACTAAAAGTAACTTTTCCTAAATTAATACACATAACTTGTGTACTCCATGCTCTTCATTTAGTTGCTGAAAATGTTAGAAGTAGTTATAAAAACGTTGATCATTTGATTGGATCCACCAAACAAGTGTTTCTTAAATCCCCTAAACGACTTAAAGAATTTCATAAAACTTGTCCAGATATTTCGGAACCACCGGAACCCATTCTTACAAGATGGGGCACGTGGCTAAATGCAGCTTTTTATTACCATAAGAATTTTCACAAAGTTAAATCCGTTATATCAAAATTTAGGCCAACCGAATCCCAAGCAATCAGAGACAGTCAACATCAATTTGAAAATCCACAAATTCTGGAAGATCTGCATACAATATATAACAATTACCATCCATTAGTAGAAGCAATTACAAAACTTCAAAACGAAAACGATTCGCTGCCCTTAGACGCATCACTATGCATAGTGCAAAATGTGACCGCTCATTTGCATAGTTTAACTGACGCTGCTGGTGTACGAGCTCATCAAAAATTATTAAGTGTTTAAAAAAAAAATCCGGACTTGCATGTTTTACGAACTATTTATGACAAATGTGCAAATAGTGAGCCCTGGAATGATTTTGAACAACAGCTTCTTTCTGCCAAAATTACATCAATAGACGCCGAACGATCTTTTTCTCTATACAAAAACATTTTCTCGTCGCGAAGGACGTCATTTACAGAAGCAACCGTAGAGACGTATGCAATAATGCAGATGTACAGTTACTTTCACAACACATTACCAGGGTTATGAAATTACATATTACTAGGTAAGCACTAATTGTGTAAGAATAAGTCTAGACACGGCACTGCTACGGACACTTTCGCCGCAGTTTATAATTTACACTTAAACACCAACCGTGAACCATATTGTATTTGATGTGAATGATCTCATTCACTGCGCACCAATTGCCCGTTCTACCGTACCGCCTATGGTATTGCCACTTTCGTCGCCGCTCTATTGATTAGTTTATTTTTGACAGCTGATTGAAAAAGAAGTTTTGTTAAAATGGAAAAAGCAGAGTATTGTGCGGTGATTAAATACTTCGTAATTAAGGGTATGAAGGCTATCGAAATAAAAGATGAGTTACGGGAAACATTAGGTGAATCCATAATATTATTACCCAAGATCGACGACTCAAACTGAGAGAGATAACAGACATGGTGAACATTTCAACAGAACACGTACACCACATTTTAACGAAAGAATTGGGCCTTTCCAAGCTTTCGGCAAGATGGGTGCCGCGATTGCTTACGACTGATCAAAAGTTCACTCGTTCGCGCATTTCAAATGAGTGTTTGGATCTTTATAAGCGGAATCCGGTTAATTTTTGTAGGCCATTTGTTACTTGCGATGAAACTTGGATACACTACAGTACACCCGAAACTTAACAACAGTCGAAACAACGGTTACAACGTGGTTCTGCACCTCCAAAGAAAGCGAAAACAACTTTATCGGCAAACAAGGTGATGGCATCAATTTTTTGGGATTCAAAGGGCATTTCGTTCATTGATTACCTTCAGAAAGGTGCCACAATAAATGGACAATATTATGCAGAACTTCTACAAAAATGAAATGTTGAGATTCGTGCTAAACGGCCAGGAATGGCAAAGAAAAAGATTCTGTTTCACCAAGACAACGCTCCCTCGCATACCAGCACAGTTGCGATGTCCAACTTTTAAATTATTCGCATCAAACACTAAATTTACCAATAGTCCTTACCTCATAGTATATTAACTTTTCTCGACCCTAATGTTGAAAACTCAACTGGAGACTTGGTTCTGAAAAATCTTTCGTCGAATTGATGAATATATTTTGAAAGTAGCTTCCTATCCTATATTTTATTTCTTAGTGCCAGATTTTGTGAAAAACTTGTACCTTATCTAAAACCACAGACAAGATATTTTTCTGTCTTTGAATATTTTTCTTCCAGGAAGTCGATTATTCTATCTACCTGATCTATAGTAGATTATATTTTCTTTAAAAGTACTTTTCGCATAGCTTGAATATCATGTAGCAGTGACACTGATTTAGATGATTTTATCCAAGTTTAAAATCACACGGAACTTTCGCTAGCTTTCAGTATTTTAAGGGCATACATTTGTATAAATAAAGCCATTGATCATGTTATTAGCTTTTATGGGTAATAATCTTCAAAATTTTCCAGTAGTAAAATTCTGTTCTAGTAGTTTTTCAATACATTTTTATTTTAAGTAAAATTTCTTTTATTTTATTATTAAATAACTATCTTGTTGTAACAGAAAATATCTTATTCAAATGGAATCATTTTCGATTACGATAGGAAATTCTTCACTACTCTACATGACATGTAGTTGATAAAATATTTTTCTAATAACATTGGCCACAAAACTTTTACTCTAAATCAATAACTGACAAAATCAAATAGCATATACAGAGTATAAATTATTCGAACTAGCACTGGCTTAAATCTGGCTATGGAGAAAATGCACGTAGAAGGACTTCTTCAGATGTGATATGGCTCGTTCACTCAAAGGAAAAGTTTGTATTGATGATCTAATGATGGATCTAAACTGGTCGATTGCTATGTTTTAAGGAGGGGATAAGCAGACCTATGCAATAATACAGCATAGATACGTGCGAATACGTTCTGCGAGTTTTTAATAACAAAAAATCGTCGAAAATTGTATTAAAATTTCAATTTATTTCTTTATAGATCAAATTATGCTTTGTTCGTGTACAAGTAATCCAAATATTTTTTGTTATGTGTGTGTCAAATTTACTCCATTAAAGAAAAGTGAAAAGTTAAGTCCGAGTACTTGTCAAGCCTATAAACTTTACGATGAGACAGCAGGTCTCAATAGGCGTAAGAAAAGAAAACATGATTATATAGAGACAGTGTCAGCTCAAAAACACCAACAACATTACGAACATCATCCAGTTCCTCAACTCCAATTGACAAAGAAAGCGAGGAGCGTCAAAGTGGTAATGACACCAGCTTTGAAGATAATGATAAATTAACCGATTCTGATTTCATTTATATGTACATCTCGCGAGCCATATTTAAGTACTCATTTTGAATTAAAGGTGCGGACAGTACTTCCACTAAAACATTTTGGGAATGGAAAAACGTTACCGGGGTAAATAGAATTATATAATGTCAGCAAATTTCTGAAATTAAGAAGAGAGGATATGGATGTTGTTTATAGGAGAATATTTTACCACATTTATATTTGATACGTATATTTAAAATTCGAACAAAATTAAAGCTGGACTATCAACCCTTCGTTAAAATATGATTCTTTTTTTTTAATTAATATGCGTCACTTGATAGCAAAACTAAAAGTTGAAATATGATGTCCAGTGTAATTAGCAGCGAAGTAAACATCACCAGTTGTTCAAATAACAGAATTGTGTTCTAATTTGTTGGATTGCCCAAAAAGCCAATCTCATATCTACTTATATGTCATATTTTATTGCATAACAATTACTTATTAATCAATATTTTAAAATGAATATAATATTTCCATTTTGACAAAAGTTCAAATATGTAATATAGAAACAATTGTTATGAATTTAAATGTTTTAGTAATAACAATTATTTGATTGAATTTAATTCTAATAAATAATATGTATGTGTTTCGTTTGAATTAACAGTGTGTTTTTTAAAGAATCATCATAAGTGATAAATAAAAAGCTATGTGCTTTGAATTTTATTTTTATAAATCGTAATAGTACTACGTACTTGTGGTTACATTGTACATATAATTTTGTATAGTATTTCTTGGCCAAGGTAATATACATAACAAATAAAGTAGAACTGTAAACCAGTAATACAAATAATTTCTTTCAAATATAACAAAGGTAATAAAATAAACCCAAAACTGATAAATTTTAAATGATTTAATTGCCGCAACATTTTGCGTCATTGCTTTTAACGAGTAACGATTATTACTACCCATTTCTTTTAAATAATACAGCCACTGAATTTTAATTACTCTCGTCAAGAAGACAATGAATGATGAAATATTTTCGTAAATTATCGTCATGGGGTTAAATTGTTACTAAAGTTTAGCTACTTATATCAGTTTGTCAGAAAGAAGAGACGTATAAAATATTACGTGCTCTAAAATAATAAACCAAAATGTCGCAAAGTGATTATTATGGTTCAACAATTCTGTCCACGAACTGAACTACTCCTATTTTGGGGGCCACCTCTTTTTTCTTTTTCTTCTCCTCTTTTTTGACCCCAACATTCTGTCATTTTAAATAACTATTGAAAATTCACTTAATTTTTCAGAAATTATTAAACTGATTCAACTTTTGTCATATTATTTTTAATATCTCACGTACAATAATGTGTTTTTAAAGGAAACAGTGGCGGCTGGTTGAGGCAGAGTGCCTCAAAAAATATCGGGCATAAAGGATATGATTTTATAACTAAGTATTTGCATTTTTTTCTTATTTCTCTCAAAAATATCAAATAACACATTTATACTTATCTGTTTGAAAAAATACTGCATAATTTGAATTTTCTGCCTGTTGGATTGACAGCTGCTACCGAGTAAAACAGCGGTATTACAGAGCACTATAATGCAACTAAATAGAACTTCAAATTCTGACAACTAGATGCTATTAATATGGAAACAGCAAATGTAAAAATGTTTTTTGAAATATTATATGTGTAAGTATACATATATTTCAGAAATATGTCCACACAAAAATAAATTTACCTAATCAGAGTCGTTTCGAGTGAATGAGCTAAGCGAAATAAAATTTTATTGTGTGAAACAAAATTGTATTCGCAGCATCATGCATGATAATTTGTAAAAATTAAGTCAAAAAATATCGGGCTTAGTGAACATAGTGTCTTTAGTTAAAAAGTATAAAAATAATTGAACCGTCATTGAAAATTCACTTAATTTTTCAGAAATTATTAAACTGATTCAACTTTTGTCATTATTTTTAATGTTACTTGAATTTCTCCTTACTAGCAATATCATTAAGTTGCTAAAAACTAATAAGCAGTCCTTCGTCGAAATTATTCCATTCATAATACGATTTCTATTGATTTTGGAAATGGTTCGAAAAATCAATGTACTTATGTGTAAGACAAAGGCTATATGCACAATAATGTGTTTTTAAAGGATTAGCATAACATTCAACAATAATTACGAGCAATACAAGTTTAATTATAAAAAGAGTAATTGATAAAAATGTAATTGATGGTTTCAATGAAATATGATAAATTTTGCCATGAACAATTATCACAATACACTTTTTTTATTTTTCATTATCTGTAACGTATAGTTTGTCGAAAAATACACAAATCTGTTGAAGTTTAATCAATAAGGTTGATATATAACCCCTTTCCACATTAACTTTTGTAAATTCTGTATACACACCGTTCAAAACCAAGATGTGCACATCTTGGTTTTGAACGGTGTGGATCGCGTACGGAGTTTGTTTTTCGTACAATTTTTTCGCCGTGTTTTACCAGGTGCGACACTTTGAAATTATCTGCTGATGATGACAACTTGGTTGTCGAAATGCGTATACAGAATTTACAAAAGTTAATGTGGAAAGGGGTTATATATCAACCTTATTGATCAAGTCAATCAACCACAGGCTCCATCAAATTCAACTGTTGAAGTTTACTACATTTAAATTAAAAACGTTTCGGCAAAATAGACGAACTAATGAAATTTTTGAAAGAAACTATTATCTATGAAATCTTCTTCAATCAAAATGGAGTAAACCAAATATAACTTTCAGCAATACAATTCTACCTACAGCTACAAATATGAAGATTCAAGAAGTGTTTGGAAAAAAATGTTTTGTTGAGAAAGCTAAAATAACGTGGAGTGTTTTGTAGAGACTCATACATAGAATAAAAGTAAATATATTGAGTGAACATAATCTTTTTCACATGTTTTGATACAGGAAGAGAACACTTTTTAAGCAGAAACAACACGTGAGTATCTTACATGAGCTGCGAAACCAAATAGTAGTTGATAGTATGTAATCACATTTAATCGACAATGAAACCAAGGAAAACTCTGCAACCTTCTCTGCTAAAAACCCAAATATATTCTGTGGTTACGAAAGTGTTTTTCTAGTAGAGTTTACGACCATCAACCGAAACAAGCGTTGACTACTTCCTTACAGCCCGGATTTGGCCCAATGATTTTCACCTTCTAATGCATACGAAAAATTGGTTTCCATTGTAGCGCATATAAAAGCGAAAAACTTTAAAATGTTACAGATGGCTTCAGTCATAGGTGACACATTTTTTTGTAGACGGCACTCCAAAAACTTGTTAAACTATACGACGAAGGTCTTAATTTGAAATGTTGAAAGTTGCGCAAACTGTACTTTTATAATGAACATCAAAAATTTATCTATATTAGTACTTGATTGATAACCGAATACTTTCTGAGAGGGAACATAATCACATTTCACCTAGGTTTGAAAGTAAATATAAAATCTTTAAAAAGTATATGTATCACAGGTTATATTGATTCTTGAAAATAGACCTTTATTTAACAATTATTAACTTTATACAAAGTATTCTTAGTTTCTTAATAGAAATATTATTTTCTAATGTAGACCCTATAGGTGTTAATGGAAAATTGGGCGCTGTCCTCTTTGTGTATATATATTTATAATTTTTCCATTTTTCCATTAACAATGATTTTTGTGCCTGTCAAAATTAATTTTTGAAACATTTTCTCCAATCTTCCCTCAGTTTTTTATTTCATTTTTAAAAACAATGTAAAAGGCGCGCCTTTTTTATCTACATGTAAAGGTAACAACGAAAAATCATTAGGTGCAATTTTTTGAGTAATCAAATACGCAACCATTCAAGCTGCAGTGTCAAGATTATCATGTTGCAAAATGATTCTTTCTCCTGAATGGTTTTCATGACACTTAAGGTAAACAAGCTGTAGTGTACCATTCCATATTAACAGTAGGACTGTCAAAACAATGTAGGAACCATCTCTTTGTTTCACTTTTTTCTAGAAAAACCTTTGCTTTTTGTCGGGATCATGACACTATAGCCAATTTTTACCCACCATAATGATATTTTAGAATAGATGAGACGATTTATTGGTAAAGCGATCTAGTTCATATCTGCAATGTTTTACGAAGGCTCCCTTTTGAACTGATGCTAAATTCTTGGAAATCCAGTTACATAAAATAGTATTAACTGCCTTCACAGTAACCTATGGGGCTGCTTCTTACATTAGTATACCGCTCCTTTTCAATTATATGCCGAATAAAACCAATATTCCTTTCGGTAACAGCCGTTCTTGACTCGGGAACTTGAAGTGTCATTTAGGGAAAGTCAGCCATGTTGAAGTTCATTATACATACCACCGGTTTCCGGTAGTTAGATAACACGACTTGTCACTAAATATACGATTGAGTTTTTCAAAATTCTCCGATAATGGATGATTCATATATGAAACGACACCCAAATTCTTAATATATTATAATATAAAAACAGTAACATATTCTGAATATATATATATATATATACAACCATGCTCAAATGTAGTAGACACCTTACGAATTTATGTACATACATACATATATAGTTTATATAGTTTAGTCAAAAGAGAGGTGAGGAAAATAAAACTGTTGTGAAAATTATGTACAAAGTGTTATTTAGTAATATAGTACAATTTATCAATATTTTGTCGCTCCGCCCTTGGCCTTAATGACAGCTCGCACTCGTCGAGGCATACTTGCTACTAAATTGTAACACTCTGCCGGTGGTATTGCAGCCCATATTTCGCGAATATTTGTTGATAATTCTGCTTTTGACAGGCATTTATGTTCCGTGATCTTAGTTTTTAAGATACGCCACAAATTTTCAATGGGCGACAAATCGGGACTTTGTGGCGGCCAATCAAATACCTCCACTGTTTTCCTCGAACCAACGCATTACAGCTCCCGATTTGTGGCAGGGCGCATCATCTTCATGAAAAATGTATTATGGAATATCCTGGTCGAATAGTTTTAGCACAGACGGTTCTAATACTTCCTCCAACATGGCTAAATAGCGTTGGCTATTCATCCGTCCATCGCACAGGTACACTTCTCCAACACCGTATGCAGACATACAACCCCAAACCATGATACTACCACCTCCAAATTTTACTGTGGGAATGATACATTGTGGTTCATAAGCTTCCCCTTGCCTACGCCGAACGTATAGCGTCCCAGGTAGTCCCCAAAGCTGCCAGGCAAAAGAAGAAAATTAGCACTTAGACAGGATTAATTTTGTTTAATGTTACATGTAGACTGAATTGCATACAAAGATAAGAATATTAGTCATGAAGATGTACTTACATACCTCGATATTCGATTCATCAGACCAAAGAATCTTCGACCACTTCTCGATTGTCCAATTTTCATGTTGTTTGGCCCATAAATACCGCTTCTTTTTATGAGCGTCAGTTAAAAGCGGTTTGCGACGTAAAATTCTGTCTTCTCTAATCGAGGTACAGGGTTTTCTGACACTTTTTGGTCTGTTAACAAACGACCCACTCTCCTGATAGCGACTAATGGTTGTACGGACTGCACATCGCGAACATTTTTTTTTGCAATTGCAGCTATTGATAACTTCTGGGAATGCAGTAGCACTATTTGGGCGCGTTTCCCTACCGACAACTCGCGTGTTTTAGGCATTCTTCTTCAACAAATAACTGATACAACGTGAAAAAATAGGATAATCTAATTGATCTCTACCACAAACTCACGTTGGTCACACACTGCTAGAATGACACTAAATTTCTAAAATCCACAACTTCCCCTTTCCACCTATTCTTTTCAATAGGGGATTAACTAGGGTATTCAAAAACGCATTTCTGTAAATACCATTAACTATTTTTACGGTTAATTTCCGTCAGACTTGGATAATACCGAGAATAAGGGTTTTTACCTGGGGTGTCTAATACATCTGAGCATGGTTGTATATGAATCAATGCACAATCAAGGGATAAGAATACGCAAATATGTTTTCAACTATTATCGTCACAAGAAAGCCTCAGAGGAAGGGGAACAGCACTCAGAGTTTCAATTATGTCTCTAAACCTTTTGAGATTGAATCTAATTTCACGTGTTATTTAATAAGTAAGTCAATAAGTAAAATTAATGTAATAAACAAAGTTTTACTATTAACAAATAACATATATTTTTTTCACAATTAATGTATAATCACAGAGAAATTTAATATACCTACATAATACAATGTACAAGTATAAATACAAAAAATGGTCCTACATCCTAGTCACAGTTACACGTTTAAAAAATGTCATTGACAGGAACTAATTATATATAAAAAAATAATATATAACAAGACATTATAACTTAATCACTAAAATACTACTGTTTGCACCATATAATGAGAATATATAAGAATACGTGAAAAATAAATACATCATATGTATAGTTTATACATTTGTATATACCATATACATTTGTCAACGACAAAATACATGATCTACCTGTAATAATTTACCTAATTATTTATAGATGAAAAATGTTTATGTGATACATCATGTTCTCTTTAAAAAAAAAAATGAGTACCAAAAGCTAAAAAGTGTATAAATAAAAGAATGTAATAACGTGTATATATATGAGTATTATAAAAAATGGTAAAATTAAGAGCAACATAAAGTGAGCATTCATATTCTATTTATTTATAACATTTCCCTCCGTAAATTTAGCCAGTCTACTGCCTTCTGGCTTGCTGTTCTTTTCTCTAACAGTGATTTCGCAGCTCTCTGAAACTTGTCCTCGTTTCGTCTTAAATACATTATGGCATCTTTCTCTAATTGTTCTAATTTTACAGGATCGATTTCAACCATGCTTACCATTTCTGTTAAGTATGGGTTGAACCTGTAGTACACATTATTTGGCAGCAAATCGTTTAGCATTGTATTAACAGCTAAAAGAAATAACATTAACAATTAAATATATTAAATAATTTTTCTATAATGCATTATTTTGAAAATACGCTATAAAATATAAAATGGATTCCTTTCAATTAAGTATAAACAAGAAATGAATAATTAAATACAACAATAACTTTCTGCCAGAAAAGTATAACATTTTCTTCGAAAATACATATCTAAAAACAAAAATGTTTCTACAAATTTAAATAACATCCTAATAATAACTGAATTGATATCGGAAATAGAAAATACTACATCATTCCTTATGCAAATTGGAAAAGAATAAACGATAAAATCCAAAAATCATTGTTATTGTACATGTTGGAACTAATATTTTCTCAATTTTTTCTACTTTTTAATTTTGGTTCTTCTAAATTATTTGCTATTTTGAAAACTGAAAGTAGCAGACTTAATATATTTCCAGATAATAAGAAACGTCGGTGCTTATGTAATGTACTAGGACAATAGTGCTCTATCAAATTATTAATTTATTTCCCAAATATTTCTTAAAGAAATTCTAGCATTATTTATAATTGCTCTAACTAAAAATCATTATTTTCCGTATTGTATTAATTGTAAAATATTGTTTTGGAATATTTAATAGTTGTTGTTTTTTACTTCTTGATGATAGTTCGACCGTGACAGTCGCATCCTCTAATCCTACGCGTTGCACCCAATCCAAAACCGCCGCTCCTTATACTAACTTATACAGATCTAGGGTAGTCGGCTATTTTACGTCTATTTTAGAATGTCTCACGTTTTTAGTATGGTTTATCGTTTCTGGAACCTTATTACACAACTGCAATTAATATCTCTATTATCCGCCATTTTTATTCAAGAATTGTTTTACAGGTAAATAGCCTCTAAGGTATACCGTCTATGCTGGTTTCTTTCTAATGAAAATGATTATTATTATTAATCAGTCTTTTTTAATGGTTTAGCTCACCAATAAATGTTTTGCCATATTTGTGCTTGCGTGTATTCCCCTAGTACATTCTATGTTTAATTTTGGTCCGTCTGTCTATTCATTCCGAAAGCACTTACGCATTTTGAGTTCAATATATAACAAAAGTCTAGTAAGCTCATTAGCCTATTTGTTTTCCATGATTCCAAACTATCCCGGCATCCATTCCACTGTAGGTTTTTCACGACATTTCGATATTATCTGGAAGTGATTTTCGGTCTTTTCAATGCAATTTGGCTCCCGATAAAAGTATTAGTCTGCTTATGTGAGTGAGCCCTAATGTTAATTCGTAATTGCATAGACCTCTGCTCGAAATGCAGTTGTATATTTCTCCAGAGAAAATTGCAAGCTATTATATCTATTTGGAATAATTGCTCAAATGGAAAATAAAATGCGTATTTGTCTATCATATGATCTGTTAATCATCAAGGAATGTTTTTCACGTGTCTGTCACTACTAGTGTGATTTGATGTAACAAATGTTTGCTCAGAGGATTTTGCAACCTGTATATCTAACTCCATTCTTGTATACATTCCTATATATAGCAATGTGAAATATCACAAACGTCAAATAGAGCCTTCATTGTTGCAGTTAAGATAAAACCCTCGCAATGCCATGGTAATCAAGTTTTTGTAATTAGCTTATTTTTGCAATCTCTTAAATGTTGTAATCTTTTAGCGTTCAGATTTTCATTAGTTAAAAAGATCAAATTACTCCATTATGCATTGTTAAAAAAAGGTTTTTGAGAAAATTTGTCAATTATTATATCCTTCTACTAGGTATTCACAAAATTTGTACTTTATCATTCAGGAATATTTCATTGCTTTTATTTAATTAGTAAAAGCGATATTTACTTCTTTTTGAAGAACGGCATGTATGCTTACTAGAACATAAATAGTTTTCGAAATTATTAATTATACATCACAGAACTTCCATAGCTATGATACTTACAAATTTAATTTAAAATAAGCGTGCAATATAATTTTTTTGATGAAGTTCTGACTGTGATGTTTTATAATTTTTTGTTCAAGTAAGAAAGTGTCCAAAATTGGTAAACAAACAATGTATTAACATCAAATCAATATTATTTAAACAAATGAAATAATAAGAATGAATATTTTAAATATACAGTGAAATTGTATGTAAATTTAGATACCATATATATATATATATATATATATATATATATATATATACGCGAAGAAGCGAAACAGTTGATAAACAACTTACTGTAAAACTAATTATAGCAGTAATTGTTTTGTGTTAAGTTGCAGTTCTAGCTAATGATTAATAATATTATGAAAATATTATTTACATGTCTTGTGTATGTATTTAAATTTCAATATGTCAAATACTAAGGTAACGGACTGTGTAATAGATGACCAAGACTACTAATAAATACAGTAACTGAAATATATGTTATACTCACATTATGATTTACTAAATTGAAATGAAAACATACCTTCAGTATCTGTAGCACTATCCAATATTTTCATAAATTTAGTTTTCCAAGATGATACATTTATAGGTTCAGAATTTGCATCATTTGGGTGTGTTGGAATTGTTCTTCCTGTTCCAAATGAAACAACGCACTGTATAGGACTATTGGGCCATAATAATTTAGCTTCATGGATAGCAACAGCAGTAGGATTATTGACTAGAATACCGCCATCCTGATGTAAAAAGTTCCCCAGTTTGTATTCCTCAAAATACGTAGGTGCCGCTGCTGAAGCCCTAGCTGCTTGCCATACTTGATGTTCGTTACTGCCCAAATATTGAGATTGTACCTTCCATGGCAGTGAATAATTTTTAAATATATATGCGGAAACCCTTTCATGATTTACAACTGCTGATACAACTGCAACCTATGAACACATATATGAAGAATGAAAACTATTCCTTTTAATATTTGCACTTATTATACCTTTGGAGTATTCTTATTTCTAGATGTGCTAATTAAAGTGTTTTCGCCTAATTCGACTTTTAAAAGTTTCTCCCATAGGGCAGTATCGTAATATGAATGAGACCAAACTAGACTACTTGTACCTTTAATTGTAGATTGAGTAAATACTTGTGTACTTAATTTTTTATAATTTTTTTGTAGTTGATCAAGATCTTTTTGTAGGATGCCTAAAACAAGAAAAAATCAATTAATATAAAGATTTGGAAAAAATATAAGTGATAAATTGCTTTCCAAACTATTACGAGTAAATTCCTATCCTCTTGTCCGTCATATAGCAGTGAATAAGTGAGACTTTGGAGTTTTTATAATTACAAAGGTGGGGATAAACAGATACTTTGTACATTAAAAAAATACATAAAATGCTATTTGTCGCAATTGTCTGGTAGATTAAATATTAACTAAATTTGTTCTAAATTACACAGTTACTGGACGTTTATTAATCCAGTATAGCTGGGAGTGCCTGGAATGAGCTTGAAAAGCATTTATATATGATTCAACAGATGGCAGAGATATTCATTAATTGTTTATAGGTGACCAACATTAAAATCAAATTTTCTACAAACATAATCAATGTGTAAATATAATTAACAGAGTAAATATAGTTAACAGAGTAACATAAGATCACAGGTATCTTTATCAGTTTGACCTAAGAAGATTCTAGTGAAATATCAATTATCTAAAAAATCTAAGCAAATTCTGGAAAATATTTGATAATTTTTTTATTGAAAATAACATTCAGTGACTAAACCCTCCAACATTATTGTGTAAATTAATGAAACCACTAAATTGAAAACTCGCAGATCTATCCAAATTAACTATTTAAAGTAATTTATAAGCACCAGAGTATCACCACTTTTTTGAAAGCCAAATAAATGTTGTTTCTAAAGGGACTGTTCCACAGTTTATATACAATGTTGAGCAAATATTTTATGGCTTTTGAAGTTCAACACGTTTGCGGACGTTAATGCTGTACCATACATTTTTGCAGTGATGAAAAATAGTATTAAATTTTCAAAACCAATTTATTATTTATGTAATTTGATATAAACTTGAATATGTCCAAGTAGATTTCAGATATCACAACTAGTTTTAAAAATAATTGACTCTATTTTTGCAGCTCACTGACATTTTTACTGTTCGCGAACGTAATAATACACACATCAAACACCAACAAAACACTTTAATTGCACAAAATTATCAAAAATTTTGAACTTCAGATTACATGTCAATGAAATTTTAACAATTGTGCAAACAATATTGTGTATTGTATATAGTATCTGTAACACTGTAAGCTATCAGTCAAATGTTCAAACACAATAAATATTTTCAATGTTTTAACCAGTGAAACCTTGATAATAAAACCCATGACTATTTTATTTTAACAAAATTAAAACAATCAAACTTAATGTGTTTAATTTAAGCACTTACCTAAAGAACATGCCAATATAGCGCCAGTACTAACACCGCATATAAAATCAAACATTTCATGTACAGGTTTTCCTGTTAATTCTTCTAACTTTTTCAACATTTCGATAACCAATATTCCACGAATTCCGCCCCCATCAATAGATAATATTCGGATACCTCTCCCAGGTAGTGGATTTGTATATCCCAATATTGTTAATGCCTCTGATATAACAGATTGTATTTGAAGGTTGGTTGTTTGATGGCGTACTCTCAACAACAATTTAATTGCACCTTCCTATATGTTTTTTAATCTTTAGTAAATATACAACACTATTTGTCATAAAAATGAATACCTTAACAGCATTATTTTTTGCTTCAGGATACTGTTTAATATGATTTGATAACTCTTCCACTCTTCGTAATTTAGATTCTGTGGTTTCTGCTGTTGTTATTGAAAATATAACATGTCTTGTTCTAGATGATATACTTGACTAAAAAAACTATAATTAAAATTAATTCTTAATAACTTCATAATTTAAATACCTTTGATATTACTGTGTTATCAGCTTTCCATTTAGGAATTATTTCTTTAGATATCTCTTTACTTTTAAATGTTATTCCAAAACCATTAAGCATATTAGGAATATTCATACTTGCTTCAGATTTTTGTATATCTCTTGGTTCAATGGTTTTCACTTCACTTTGTTTTGGCTCTGTATTTATAGTTCTTTTGAAATTGCGAATAAATTCACTTCCATAAATTGATGGCTGCATTTTTTGTAAAATTTGAACAAATTCCTTATTTAACATGTGTTGAAATGTTGTATCATTTGTTAATTTTGATAAAAAGTCCTTAATTTGAACCAGGATCTTCCACTGAACAGCTGGCATTGTTCTTGTATTCATTTTGGTTGATTCTACTGTATTTGAACTACCAGAATATTGCCTAAAATATCATATAAAGCATTTCTTCTCATAAAAGTAAAAATATAATGCTCACTAAAAATTATAAAACAACCAATGACGTAAATTATGGAATACAGTTGAAAAGTATAACAAAATTAGTATAAAATAGTTGTAATTGCTAGTATCCCTATATCAAAACACTTAATTAATTATCTGAATATGTATAAAGAGTTCTATAACAATAACTGCAAATTTTAATGTAAACAATACATGTCAGATGGAATGTAAAATAATAATATATAGGTAAAAACAAGAAAATGACAATTATGACAGATACTTCAAAAACTTGTTAGTGACCAACAAACCTGACAAAAAACAAGCGATTTTAAGATATTGTATATTTTACTATCATATGAATACAAATTCTATAATTTGCATAAAAATGGTTGCACTTTGGCCGTAGAAATAATTTAATTACCTTAACGTAGAAATCGCACATCTTCGATAATGAACAATGTTTTTGCTGAGCGACATATCTCTTAGTTTATTCACAAAACAGGATAGTAAATTATATGTATAACGATAATTTTTTTTCACTAATTCTTGTTTAAAAATATATTATCATATAATAAATATATAATCACTAACGTTTGCGGGTCAAGGTTTTATCACTTTATGAAAAAAATAAACAGTGTCAATAAGCTTATAAAGGCTCTCCTGAATTGTGTTTTGATGATTTGAGTTCGAACGATTTATTTGGCAAATAAATGTTTTACCGCGAAAAATATTTTCGTTAGGAGTGACTCTACACGTGCCTGAAAATTTTGAACTAACGCCAGTTTTATTTAAATTATCATACGATGAAAGTCTCCGCCTCCCAAGTCACCTCATTGACGCATAACGTTTTACGTTTACTAATCGTTAAAAAGTTGAACAACTACTCCATAAATTCTTAACTAATGGACTAAAAAAAGACGACTGTGCTTTTAAATTTTAATTTAGAAATCTAGTTGTTTCATGTATAAAATACATGTGTATATTTTTATCTTTAAGAAAAATATCATTTTACAAAACGTAGGGGACACCAAGTTTAATTTTGTTGTTTGTAAACACGTGTACAAATTACGTTAATAATTTTCGCATAGGTAAATACAACTATAGTAAACAATCTGTTTAGTATGTATGTACAAGTATGTACTGGAATAAACATGTGACTATTGTTATAAGTTATAACAGTTTAGTTACGTAGATAATGTTGTTTGTTGATAGCAGAATTTTTTTATAACATGCATATTTTGTAGGAAGATAATTATTATAACTGATATGAGAAAATCATATTTTCGCTAATATGTATATAGTGTAAGATACGAGGGATACTAGAAAAGAAATCTATCTTACTATGTTACATTTTCCTATCTGTATGTAAATTCGTCCATTATTTTGTGCTATATAAAGAATTTCGCAATACTAAATGAGTTTTGTGAAATTAGAACAACGCCGTATCATCAAATTTTGGAGAATAAAATAGCATTTTCTTAAAACTATTCACTAACGAATGATTGTAGAAATATTGGTCAAAACAGTTTCACTGGGATCGTGAATCCATTGAAGGTGATCCAAATATCGGATGCAACCAATGTTTACTTGAAAGTTGAAGCGTTGGTTCTCGAAGATCGTCGTTTGAAAGTTCAAGCAATAAATATATCTGAACCTAGCGTTCTAATGGTTCAACGTGATAATCTAGGCATGAGTGAGGACACATTCACTACAGTCACCAATGACAGTGGGATTGAGGTATGCTCAATCAGCGCACTCCCGCGCAGAAACGAAACGACCTACCTGTACGCTTCGGATTTTACAGGAACCATCAGTACCCTACAGGTGGAGGGGGGGCCTATCTAAATCCTTACTGATTCTGCAGGTCAGTACCTGAGCAGATACAGCTGCTCAACCGTCGAGGGAAAACACGTCTGGCCCGCACGGGCATTCAACTACTGCTCCCGCGAGTCCAACCTCAAACAGTCTAGCACGGATTCTCCGGGGAGCTCTCAACTCCCACGGTACCAGTCTTAACCATCACTGGTGATATGTTTCGATATGTAATAATATCTATCAATTTCGTCGCCTGCTAACAGTCGCTTGGTGAGCCAAGCTCGAGTTCGTAGGATTGCTAAGCCCAAAAGTAATGCTATGATGCACGCCGCGCACCTAGCGCAAACTCTTTAAATTGAAAATGCTCCTCAAAAACATCATTTATGCAGACAACATACTTGAAAAAGAACATTAATGTCTATTTTGAAGACCAATGAAAATAATTTTTTTCTGATGAAATAATGTCTATGTTGCGGGATAGATAACAAAAATGCGCTGATGTTAAGAAAGATTACGTTGAAAAATAAAATTATTAAAAAAAACATGTCTTTTGTTTCGTTGTCAGGTAGATAACTTTTCAAGTTTTCCTCGTATATTTATATTTCTCGAATTGTAATTCAATTCACTCATTATATAAGTATTGCTTTTAATATCTAAGATTGAAATATAACGAAGAAAAAATTGGTTAATGGTTCCATGACATTTTAATTTTTACCATGAATTTTCAGTGTATTATAAAAAAATTAAAATATGTACAAAGTTATATATGATAACGCAGTCAAGAATTAAGTTCCAAAATTTGTCGTTATTAGTACCTATTATTAAATGAAAATATTTGAGCATTATGAATTTCAAATACACGTGTGTATACAAATATATTCGTTCACATCACAACTATTTCGTACTATATTTTGTCCATAGAGATACCTCCCACCTTAAAACATATTTTCTCGAAACGTATTATCGCGAACCATCACAAAATATTATTAAAATTAATTTCTTAAATTTTAAGCTAGGTACACTGAATTACAGAAAAGAAAATTAATATAAAATGTTTTTCAAACATTTTTCAAGGATTTTGTGTTAAATACGTATATTTATAGACACAAAAGTGTTTTGCAAAAAGTCTATACATGTTAAATTCTGTTCTTGATATAGTCTTGAAGATAAGCCTTTTTGGGGACGTACCTAAAACGTTAAGGTTTTATTTTAATTTTGTGTTACTGAAATGAATGTATGTATCCTCTATAATTGAGTTTTACATGTATTCAAATTAATTTTGTTATATTTGAAGGGTTCTAGGTCATAATATCTTCCGAATTAAAGCTATAAATTCTAGTCTCGCACGATTAAGACAAAAAAATTCTTAGAATAAGCCATTACTAGTAATTTTAAGTATGATAAACTACGTGAATATATATAATCTACCTAGGTACTTTTTGAATTATTCATCACTTTAAAGTGTTGTACAATTTAGACTATGTTCTAATTATATTGAAGACTGTAGCTAAAGTTTTAAAAGTTAGTTACCCATTACAACATTATAGTTTCTAATCTTGAATGTATTTTTCGGCAACTAAGTTGTCATCCTCAACAATAGAAAATAAAATAATTTGTAATGTCCAACGGGATATCATCAATTATAGGACACAAGAAAAATAAATAAAAGTTTGGACAAATAACGTAAAGAATGAAACCAATATAAACCAAGCAGAAAAAATAAAAATAACACAATAAATTAACTAGTCCAATAACTACGTTAAAGACATCTTCGAAAAGTTTATTAAATAAAAGGTTAGACAATTAACATAAAAATAAATTAACAGTCCAACAAACAATTGAAAAAAATATCTTCGAACAGTTTGTTTGCATTATAATAATATATATATTTGCCCAACAGATCTTTTCAATCCTATTACAGGACAACTTTTAAGTCTAATTACTTCTGCGTTGACTTACAGTGAACACTAAATTTTCTAAATACTTTAAATACTAATTAACATTAAATACTTATTTGTAAGACCCACCACCAAGAAGTATAAACACACCTATACACTACAAACACTGGCGTAAAATCGTTGGTAAAGGACTATAGTTTATATCCACGGCTGTTAAATTATTAAAGTTATTACATATTCGGTACACCGGCTAGAATTTCAGGTGCGTCTATTCCATTATGTAGAAGATAGTAAAGAAACTTTATTTCATTGCGGTGTCTACGGAGCTCTAATGATTCTATGTTAAATGTAGTTAGTAGATTAATGTGGCTGTAGCCCCGAGGAGGATAGTTCCCAAACTGGCGAAAGTAGAGGTACTTCAGAAAGCGCCTTTGCACTAATTCCAGCATATGGATATGTGTTTTATAAAGAGGTGACCACACCAATGACGCATATTCGAGTTTCGACCTAACAAAGGCAAAATAAAGTGGTATTATGCTGTCGATTGACGAGAAGGACTAGTTAGTAGATTAATATGGCTGTAGCCCCGAGGAGGATAGTTCCCAAACTGGCGAAAGTAGAGGTACTTCAGAAAGCGCCTTTGCACTAATTCCAGCACATGGATATGTGTTTTATAAAGAGGTGACCACACCAATGACGCATATTCGAGTTTCGACTTAACAAAGGCAAAATAAAGTGGTATTATGCTGTCGATTGACGAGAAGGACTTGGTGGTTCTAATTATGAAACCCAAAGTTTTTAATGTAACATTGGATATATTATTTATATGGATATTGAATAATAATTTGGAGTCAAATGTAATACCCAAATCCCTAACAACTTGGCATTTTTCTAGGCAAGCATTGTTCAAAGTGTAATTGAATTCAATAGAGGAACCTCTACGAGTGAATGAGACATATCTACACTTAGAAATATTCAAGTGAAGGCCATTATCGGTGCACCATGTCTGGATTACATCCAACTGTTCCTGAAGGTGAGCGCAGTCATCGATATTATGTACTGTGTGATATATTTTCAAATCATCTGCGAATAATAATTTCCCACAGTCTAGAACTTCAGCAAGGTCGTTTATAAAAATAGAAAATAAAAGAGGTCCGAGATTTGATCCTTGCGGAACTCCAGATGTTGAATGAAAAGGCTGTGATTTATAACCTTTGTAGTAGACATAGTTAGGTCTATGAGATAAGTAGGACTGAAATAGGAGCACGAGCGACGGCGAGAAACTCACCTTAGCCAGCTTGTGTAGTAATATTGAGTGATCTATCCGATCAAACGCTTTAGAGAAATCGGTAAAAATAGCGTCTACTTGAATGTTCTTATCCATATTATCAGACAGAAACTGCGTAAATATTATTATTGGTCACAATGCTGACAGTACTGTGACCAGTACTCCATTTTGTAAATATTTTTGTTTTTTTTAATAGAAAAAAATAAAAAAAATAGAAAAAAAATATTTCTAGAATGGTAATGTTAGTTTATGTATTATAATACACATTATTTGACGATCAATAAGGAAAACATGATAGAATAGTAGCAATTGCTTCAGAGATATTTCGCATCATTTGAATGTAAGTTTAATTTTTGTTTTGTTTTGCAGAATGAATTTTCTCTCTGTATAATAAGAAACGCAGACTAATATTTTTACTAAAAAGAAGCTTAAGAGAAAAAAAGAGATATATCGTTATAATTAACATCTTAGTGCATGCTAATGCGCTAATATTTAAAATAACGTCCAGTCTCCATTATTTTTAAGAATAGCCTCACAAAAATTTTCCATATTTACCACCCAATTTTTCGCATAATTCGTAAGTAATAAGCATCATATCTTCTTTATATTGTAAGATAATTGGGAAACTGTATAAACACGTTTTCCGCTAAGTTTCTATTTCATAAGAGCCTGCTGCGAAGGCACAATATCATTTGCAACCGTCCATTCGCTAGGCAGTTTGCTATTATATTTTGGATCGTTGTCTTCCTCTAGGATCCAATCTACACTTTAAAGTACACTGGCCATCTCTCCTGGCAACTATAGTACTCGATAGGGAAATAACCGAAAATGATCAGTGTTACATCTTATTGATTATGCAATTTTAACTGCACGAAATAAAACATATACTTTTTAACGCCAAATTAGCAAGCAACCTTCTTTGCAATGTATGCGTACGCACGTAATTGGTTTAAATCCTCAACAAATTCTAATCAAAAAGAGGGGAGATAAAGGTTATGTATAGACTTATACAATCCTAGTTCTATTTTGTTATTTTGTTCCTATCAAAATTAAATTTTAACGAAATCAATTAATTTTTTTGCCCTTTTAAATCGTTTAGACTTTAAACGTTATTTATAAGGTATACTGGCGAAAACTTTTTCTGTATTATATAAGAAAGCTATATGTGTTTTAATGCAAATTAATTCTATATGATTTTTAAAGAGAAAATGAGAAGAAAATGTGTATTTAGATGCCTCAAAAAATATATTACAATACAATTACAATTACAGTGTATAGCTTATTATTTGTAATTTGCTGATTTTAGTAATAAAGTATTTTGTGGAAAGGTAATTTAATAGTTTTATCTTGTTTTTTTTTTGTTATAGTCCTGGTATAAATACCTAAGTTTCTGTTAAATATATTTATAGAAAATATAAGCAACATCATAAATGAATGTGTCGGTCATGTTGGTTTCTCTGCTGATGTGAAGCCACGCAGTAAAATACCACTAATGGGTAGTTTCATTATATATATAAAAAAACTATTTTAAAATTTAATATTTATGTAAAAGTATTTATATTTAGTTGCAGAAGTTTCAAGTTTAACCAACTACAAGTTCTATAACAAAAGGGATTCCATTTTTGTCGCATTTTGAAAATAAAGTTGTGTAAATCTTATTTTATTAAACTTTTCATCTTTTGAGCTAATGATGAATTAAACATTTCGGAAGAGTAACAAATATACCAATTAACATTTCGTTTGAGTTGTGGAAGAAGAGTTGTATACTGTATAATTAAAATTGTAAATATAATCACTTTCCTTTTAAACACTACAGAATAAATTCTGTAAGTATTAAGTGCATCTACATGGATGCAATTAGAAGATAGAAGTTTTAAATTCTGATAAACTTACTGCTACATTTGAAAGAATATTCTGTAATTCTGAAAAAAATAGATGGTGTTTATTATATTAAATAAATACCATCTATTCTTCCCCATGTATTTCTTATTTGTCAAGATTATTCTTCAACTATTTTGTACCTACAGAATATTCTTTCAAATGTAGCAGTAATAGTTTTCAGAATTTTAAATTTATATCTTCTAATTGTGTCCATGTACATAGTGTTGAATAGATATTGTAAATGTTTTATTTTATGTAAGAACAATTAATTTTTACATTGTTTTACTGTATAACTTCCTTATTGTTGATCGGGGGGTTCCACAGGGGTCAATATTGGGGCCTCTTCTGTTTCTAATCTATGTCAATGATATGCCCCATAATGTCACCGTGGGTAGAGTCACCCAGTTTGCAGATGATACGTCAATAATAGTGCGTGCCCAGTGCAGGGAAGTTGCAGAGGTTTATATGGAGACTGCGTTGGGGGAAGCAAGTGAGTGGTTTAGTAGCAATCTTATGAAACTAAATCAGGACAAAACCCAACAGCTGGCAATAACAACTAGAGGAGTGGCGGGCGAGCCCAAAGTGAATATCAAGTTTCTGGGCCTGCTGATTGCGAGCAACCTGACTTGGGAGTGCCACATTGATAACTTGTGTCGCAATTTGGCATCAGCAATATACTCAATACGAAGAGTGAAACTGGTGGCTACACCCGAGGCGGGTAGGACTGTGCAATAACTAAGTTAAAGAAATCTTCGAAAAGTTTATTAAATAAAAGGTTAGACAATTAACATAAAAATAGGCGGCTAGGACTGTGTACTGTGCAAATTTTCAGGGCAGGGTTTTGTATGGCCTATTGATGTGGGGAGCGTTTGGCGCGGCTGAGGCGGTTTTCAGGATGCAAAAGAGTGCGGTCAGAGCCCTTAGTGGTGTATCCAGTACCACGAGTTGTGTAAACTTATTCAGAAAACACAAAATACTGACCCTCCCATCCTTGTATATACATACTTGCTTGCCTGGGATTTGTTCATAAGTCGCCGGATAAGTTCTGCAAAAATGGTGATTTTCACAAATATGAAACACGAAACCAGAGCGGTTTGGTGATACCGTATCATCGCATTGGGAAAAGTCAGCTAAGTTCGAATTACGTGGCCGTGAAGATATACAATGCTTTGCCTTATAGGTTTAGGAACCTACCATGGATTAATCTCAAAATATTAATAAAAAAGGTGCTGATGGAGAACGTTTTTTATTCAGTAAATGACTACCTGAAGCATAAATTTTGACATTGCCCTTTTTGTGTTTTTATATTTTTTTATATTTTAATTGGTACTCTGGTGTATTGTTTTGTATAGGTCTTGCGGTTTTTAACGTGTTGTGAGCGCATTAATAGTGTTTTTATTTATCCATGATTGTTCCATGACGTGTGTATGTACATATATATCAATAAATTATTATTATTATTATCAAATAAATTTTTATTGTTAATGAAAATGGTTTTATTGCATGTATTTTTTAGGACAGTATAAATCATCTAATTTATACAGTCCTAAAAAACCCATATAGTAAAAAGTTAAAAATTAATTTGGAAACAATACAAATATTTAAATATTGCTTCACTTCTTTTATATAATTGCCGACTATGGATATGAGAACGCTTTAAACGGCGGTAAATTAATATTAAGGTATTTTTCCCCCCCTCCCTGTTCGCACGCAGTTTTAATATTTTAATTTAAGGTTAGTTGAAAATATTTAACAAACAATTCCAAGTAATTATAAAGGACAATATAACAAAGTTTGTTGAATATATTAAAGGTATGTCAATTTGTGGCTATTTAAAATTGAAATCCTTACTACCATTTTAGTATCCTAAGATGAGGTTAACACAAATTTTAAATGTAATCGGAAAGTACTCTAAAGACTATTCTAATCTGCCAGACCGTTATATTAAAAGGGCAATGGAACAAGTTTATTGGAAAAACCCTGAAGGACCACAATATAGACCAAATACATCAATACAGCGAAAATCTTTTAAATTAGGAATGAATAGAGCGTGGTCTGGGCAGTTTAGGCAACAAAATGCACCTGGTCGTAGGTACAAGAAAGTTTTCGTAGAACCTATCAAAGAATGGAGCTTCTTTAGAGGTGATAGGGTTGAAATTTTAGTAGGTAAAGACAAGGGGAAGCAAGGAATAGTTAAACAAATCATACAAGAACGTAATTGGGTAGTTGTTGAAGGTTTAAATTGTCATTTGCGAAAAATTGGTAGTACCCAGGATTTTTCTGGGATTATTGTTAAATCAGAAGCACCTCTTTTAGTAACTAATCAGGTATCTTTAGTGGATCCATCTGATTTTAAATCAACTTCTATAGATTGGAGATTTACTGAAGATGGGCAAAAAGTAAGGGTATCTACAAGAACAGGTAGAATTATTCCTATACCTGCATCAGCAGAAGAAACTATAGATTATAAAAGTAAAGCAACATATAAAGAACAACCAAAAGATACTGTAGCTGCCGATGTTGCTGAAATTACTTTTTCTCCAAAACTAAAAACATTCGAAATGGATGTAATGGAAAATATGAACATTACAGAAGATAGAATAGCAGCAAAATCTTATTGGTATTAATTAAAATTTTGTCATATGTATCCAAGTTCTAAGTGTATATTAATAAAATATTTCTGTAATTGAGTTATTTCATTTTCCTACTTTTAATATTTAAAAATTGGTAATGTAATAATTATGAATATGAAATCAATTCAAATCCTTATGTAATTTCTGTAAGTTGAGTAAAATAAGCAACTTTTTAAGTGCAAAATATATTTATTAAACAAAATACAATTTTTAAATTATTGATAAATAAAAAAGTGCGTATTTTTACTTAAAACATGAACTCATCATGGCTTCTAATAAATTAATATGAAATAACTTAAGACTATCACAGAGGTGTTATATAATTATATTTTTTTAGTACATAAATAGTACAAGCCATATTTATCTCAAGAGACATAAGTGATTATATTTAATATATCCATGCAATGTTTAACAATCTGAGGCATTGAAGTCTACTCCACCAATTTTCTTTCCACGTGCTAATTTATCAAGTTCAGCTGCCGCATCTGATCTCATCGTGCTTTTATCTGTTAAGGAATCAGTTGCTGATGTCTTAACAACAGCAGTTGCTGGACTACTAGGACTTGCTCCAGTTTTCTTATGTAAAAGAGAATTAAAGAAGTTGGCTAATACACCTTCACCTCCAGGTGTACTAACGATTTTAGTGCTGTCCAACTTTTTGGGAGATCCTTGCATACCAGGTGGTGCAGGAGACCGGACTGTAGTTTTACCTAAAGCTGATGTGCGCATTGGAGATTCACCAACACGACCAGGTAAAGTAGAGGGTAAACCAGTTCCTGATAGAAGAATTTGTTGCTGTCTTGATAAAAATATCTGTTCGTCCTCTGCAAGCACTTCGGTTTCACGATTAATTGTTTTGCGTGTTACTGGTTGAACAATTATTTCTCGATAATAATCATTTGGAGAACATGTATATAAATTTTCATGCAATATAGCTATTTTCTTTGTATTATCCCATCCTGCAGGTATGAAAACAGCATCTTTCTCGACAACAAGAGCTGGAGTGCGGAATGGAAAACCATATATCCGGTGAGTTAAATATTTATACAATAAATCACAATTCTTATCTTCTTTAGCACTTGTATAAAACAAAGATGCTCCATATTGTAAACAAAATCTTCTAATCCATTGTTGCATGAAATCAAGATGTTCATCTTTATAGTCATGATCTTTTTCCAATGTTTGCATATAATCAGTCTTTGTAATAACAACTACAATATCCAAACCTAAATTGCTTGTTAAAGTACCTTCAGGTAAAGGTAATGCATCGTCGAGATCTTGATCATCTGCTTCTCCAAGATTCCTTGAACTTCTTTTCATTGGTGAAGCGGGATCATGCTCATCACCAGGTTCAATATATTCCTGCCACATTTTTACTTGATGCTGCCTGCGTGCCTGTCTTAAATCGACATCTAACTTTAATTTATCTAAATGATCAGCTAATACTGATGCCCAATGTTGTAATTGCTCTAAGATACCCCATGGTGCCATCATTGTCACAGTAAGCATGACAAGAGTGTGTTCATACGTCTCTTCATTTAACGCAAACCTTAAGAGATCTGTATGACCAGCATCTCCGTCGAGAACCCAGACACTTAGTCTTGTATGGTCGTCTCTATAATCATCTCGAACATCAATATATGCATATTCTAATCCAGAACCTTTTTTTGGGTCTTCTACTCCTTGCAGTTTAGCTACTAGGGTTGTTTTTCCAGATTCATTATCACCTAATACTACTATTTGTTTACAAGATGGTAATTTTGGATTTCCATGATTTTGAACATCATTTAAAATTGATGCCCATAGATTTTCTTTAGGTGGATCAGCTTTATTATTATTATCGACCGACATAACCTCACGTGCAGGAGCCATTTTAATAAGCACCAATACTGATGTCATTAGGAATTCTACAGTATTCTATTTCTATATTTTGGTATGACGCATCCCAAGCAGATACCAACTGCCTTCAAATCTTTAAAATTTAAATTGCAAAGAATTAAGTACTACCATTTTTGTTTCAAAAGCTTTAAATTAAATTAATGAAATTATAAAATTACCTCTTCTTCTATGAGAATAAATTGGCATATTCAAAGTTACTACTTATTAATGTATTAATGCATTAATGTAAAAATGATTTAATATTACGATGATTTATAACTGCGATTTGAAATTTATGAATCATAATAAAAGTTTGTATTTCAATTTCAAGTCTATTATTTCAAACAATTTATTTATTAAATTGAATGATGTCTTTATTGTTCGACTTTTACAATATAGAGAAATACAATTAATTAATTTAACGCGAATTATTTAATACTTGTACACTCGTCATCGGATAAGTTTGACATTTTGATTTAAGCTGATTCGTCAAATTAGAAATTTTATAGAAAGTCTTCTTAATATAATTAGATGTATAATATTTTATAGTGCAAGACAATGTTTACACAATTCGTTAATTATAATGAGCATGTTTGGAATTGTTGAAGAAAACTAATTCAGTCTTGTCACGATTGTCATAGAAAAATGATGGGTTTTAAAATGGTAGTAAGTATTAACAAAAACATGTAAAATAATTCTGAGGAAATACTGTCTTAGAGTTTTCTTAGCATATACGCGAGCTTTTAGCAAGCATTATTTAGAAGGCATCTTATCTTGCTAGATGAGTGATTATTAAAAATAATTTACTGCCAGTTTGTGCGCAAACATTATTTGCGAATGTATTGGAAAATGTAAAGTTCCACGATTACTTTTTAACAAGATAAATTCCTTGTGGATATTTCCTATATCGTTTACCATATATTAGCGACAAATGGCATAAGAATATTATTATAAGTAGCAATACATTTCGATCTTAATCAGATAGAAAATGTATTACCAGTTATGGTACGAAATTTGCACAAGGCCACAACTTTAAAGTGGCGAATACTGATCATATCCAGTCGTGGATCGAAAACGGTGAGATGAAATGAAGTCTTGGGAATTTAATACATTTTGTGCTTAAACGTCTTCAAAAATTTTTGTAGAAAAATTGAAAAATAGAGGAGATAAATATTGAAACATGTATTTCGTATTGCTTATTTTAAGAAATATCTGCACTTTATCTTGCTGACCACAACTTTTGTTCGTTTTAGCTGGTTTTTAAAGAGTAATATTATCCTTGTAAGATAATATTTTAAAAGTGAACAAAAAGCAACAAAATTACAATAGTTAATGTAGAATTGAAATCTATAACACACCACATCACTTACAAAAGAATACTTATAAATGTCGATGTTAAGGCAAATCTATTCCAAGAAGCCTGAAGTTCATTGCTGAATGTACCATAGGCGTCTTTAACAAAAATTGGTCCTTGCTGTAGAGATGATAATCAACTGATTCCATTTTCCCCTAGATGTAGTATGAGAAAACAACATTCAGCATAACCCCTGAGAGTTTATTAGGGGCATGAGAAATATATTCAAGTCAAGAGATTAAGAAATAATATAAAAATCGGAATTTATAAATTAGTTATAAAATCGAATTAGAGAAAAATCGTAAAAAGCATCTTTGACACACGCAAAGAAAAACAAACTAGTCAATTATGAAATGAAGAATAGAACGAGAGCTGAGTTTTAGTTACGAAATAAGGAGAATAATGAAAGAATTAAGATGAAAAGATCGTGTTGCCAGAGATTTAAACAATATGGAAATTATAGAGGAAAGATAAAATTACGAGACAATAGGGACACATTGGTAAAAAGAAATGGTTAAAGACCAATAATAATAACTAATAAAAAAGGAAAATGAAACCCAATATTCCGTATTAAATTTTTAACGTTAATGATATATACTGTATTATAGTTATTTAAAAGTTTCGAAACAAAATAGTAGTCTATGCAGGTTGTCTGTTGAAATGTATGATATGAGTTTTTACGTTTTTTTTATAAAAGCACTGCAAAAGCTTAACGAAAGTACTTGAGGTTGTATCCTTTCGTACGTACAGAAATTTGAAAATTAATTTTAAAGGTTACGATCGTCTTTCTGTTACTGTTACAGTGTTTTATAAAATACATTTTCTTCGAATAGATAATACACGTGCCACATCATTGTAAAGAGGTGAAAAAAACATGTTCAGAAATTTCAAATCCTACTTTATGTTCCATAAGTACAGTAGACAAAGTGTAGTACGTGCAGGTGGTATTTTTGGCACTCCTTTTATATCGGCGTTTTTCTGTAAGTTGTTCAAACATTTATTTATTAATAGTTATAATATGTTATATCATTCGATTCAAAAAAATTTTCTTTTTCTTATGGTGTAATTGCCTTAAGTTGATCTCGCTTTTCTAGTCAGAGAGTTTTGTTGTGTTTTTTTTACTTATATTTTTTTTGCTTGCATATGTTTTTCCTTTCTATATTATACATATATCCCCTATGTGTATATTTTTGGCAATATTAACCGAGAAATTATTGCGTATTAGCATTTTCCTATGGTTACTCTATCTTAATCCTATTCGCGGCCCTTTTGTTTGTTAGTTAGTCACCAGTTATCGGCTCGGCTGATGTGAAGCGTGTCCCTGTCTTTTTCCCTATATTATTAATACGCCGTTTGATTTAAGTGTTTGATTGCTTCTGCTCATTTTACAATGAATTGCTTGAAATGTAAACTTAAGATTAATAAAACAACCGATCGATATATTAAATAAATGTCATGATTGTGATCGTCCGATTCATGTACTTAGTTGTTCTGAATTGACGAGTGCAGAAATAAAATCGCTTGAGTTCATTTGCCTTGACTATGAACAGGGTGTGCACCAGATACCAGAATTAATTAGTATGATCAATGAATTGAGGGATGAAGTTAGCAAGCTTAGGGAGGACTGTCATAAGAATATTGCCGGTGTGGAAACTATATCACTGCCAGATACTGAAGAAATTATAAATTAAGTTAATGAAAGGAACAAACGAGTTTATAATATTCTGCTTCTGGGTTTCCGGGCTGGAACCGCGTCACTATTATATCTACCGACGTTTCGTACCCATTTGTATGGGACATCTTTAGGGCTGAACTACTGCACTGAAACTGGTGTAAGTCGATAGGGGACGCGTTTATATATGAATAATGGGTCATGGGTCAATGGAGTGTTACGGTTGCGGTTGGGTAGATTAGAGATGCAGATTGCCAAGCGTTATGTAGGGGGTAGCCATCATCGCGGTTAGGTTATTGGGGTGCTTAAAGATCTCTATAGTTTCACGGATTTTGCGACCATAGAAATGGTTACTGCGGGATAGGATCTTGGTCGAATTAAACTGAATATGGTGCCCGGTTTCCAGCCTATTCTCGGCAAGTGCAGAACCGGCTATGCGCAGCAACCTGGTACAACGCTCATGTTCAGAAACACGAGTGCCGACAGACCGCTTTGTTTCACCAATATATGCCCTGCCGCATGAACAAGGAATCCTGTACACACCAGGTGATTCTAAAGAAATATGGTCTTTTACGGAAAAAGGGTCAGATAATTTGTTTATAGAGTTTATAATATTGTTAGTTTTGGTGCAATAGAGGTAGGTACTACCAAGGTGGGTCAGGTTGAACGGGATTTTTTGTTAGTCAATAACATTTTATCGGAAATGGATGTAACTCAAGAAAAAAATAAACCGGTTCGTCCGGGTAAGTTTGATCATACGAAGCTAGTTCGGTCACGTCTTATCAAGATAACTCTTTCTTCAACTGAATTTATCCGTAGCGCTATACGTAAATTTACGAAGATTAAAGGTGTGGGCAGGTATCCTGGTCTGTCTATTTCATCGGATCGGACTCCTAGGCAGATTGCTTTTTATAAGACAGTGAAAGCAGAATTGAGTACTCGCATTTAGAAGGGAGAACAAACTTAAAAATCAGGTATCGTAATGGCCTACCAAAGATAGTTGTATCGGGAAGCTAGAGTGTTTCAACAAGTTTCCTAGATTATTCCATGTCTTCTATCAGAATGTGCGAGGTTTAAATTCGAAAACGTAGGAATTTTTTTGTCAATATTTCTGACTCCTTTTATGATTTCATAGTTATCACTGAAACTTAGCCAACTGATTCAGTTAATTCTTATGAACTGTTTTCACATAACTATCAAGTGGTGCATGTGGACAGAAAGTCCATTCGCATCAACAGGTCACGTGGCGATGGTGTTCTACTTGCTATCGCTCACACTATTTCTTTTACTTCAGTAAATACTACAAGTATCAGTGATCTTGTGCTACTGATTGATTTGGTCTTATGTAAACGTCATTTAAGTACTGGTTGTGTTCTTATGGCTATTATTTATATTCCACCTGATGATAACACAGGGTAACAAAATGAAAAAAAAAATTTGGTGCCGGAAATCTAACATCTGATTTTAGATGTTTTTAATGTGCTGATTCGAAAAATGCCACCAGATTTTTTCTATCAGCTCTTGTTTTGGAGATACAGGTTACAGGTCAATTGATATTTTTTTCTGATAAAAGACAACAAATAAAGAGATAAATATGTACTTAATCGTCAAAATAGAAATTGTTTTGGGTATTTATCACGTAAATTTCCTGGCATTAGCATGGAAAAACTAAAAGCTGGTGTATTTGATGGTCTTCAAATAAGGCAACTTGTTAAAGATCCACAATTCACCACATCAATGAACGAGACTGAATCTAACGCTTGGTGTTCATTTGTTCAAGTAGTACAAAATTTTCTTGGAAATCATAAAGCAGAGAATTACGTAGAATTAGTGGAAACTATGCTTTCAAATTTTAATATTCTCGGCTGTAACATGAGGAATGTTAAAAAGGAATCATTCTATTATTAATAACACCCTATCAACTACATATGTTTCATCGAATGCACGAATCGTCAGGTTGATTTGTGTTATTAATGAACGATTCCTTCAGAGTGTTTATCATATCATTTCGATACAGAAAATAATGAATAATATCATATCTCCCTCTCTCGACCAATACATAAATGTATTGACCGACAAAGCGAGAACGCTTCTATCTCACATAGATCGGAAACTACGTTTCCAGTGTGTAATAGACAAAAACTTTCGTCTAGGCTTTATGCCAATTAAAGAATGTTAAAAAGGAATCATTCTATTATTAATAACACCCTATCAACTCCATATGTTTCATCGAATGCACGAATCGTCAGGTTGATTTGTGTTATTAATGAACGATTCCTTCAGAGTGTTTATCATATCATTTCGATACAGAAAATAATGAATAATATCATATCTCCCTCTCTCGACCAATACATAAATGTATTGACCGACAAAGCGAGAACGCTTCTATCTCACATAGATCGGAAACTACGTTTCCAGTGTGTAATAGACAGAAACTTTCGTCTAGGCTTTATGCCAATTAAAGAATGTTAAAAAGGAATCATTCTATTATTAATAACACCCAATCAACTACATATGTTTCATCGAATAACACAAATAACACAAATCAACCTGACGATTCGTGCATTCGATGAAACATATGTAGTTGATAGGGTGTTATTAATAATAGAATGATTCCTTTTTAACATTCTTTAATTGGCATAAAGCCTAGACGAAAGTTTCTGTCTATTACACACTGGAAACGTAGTTTCCGATCTATGTGAGATAGAAGCGTTCTCGCTTTGTCGGTCAATACATTTATGTATTGGTCGAGAGAGGGAGATATGATATTATTCATTATTTTCTGTATCGAAATGATATGATAAACACTCTGAAGGAATCGTTCATTAATAACACAAATCAACCTGACGATTCGTGCATTCGATGAAACATATGTAGTTGATAGGGTGTTATTAATAATAGAATGATTCCTTTTTAACATTCTTTAATTGGCATAAAGCCTAGACGAAAGTTTCTGTCTATTACACACTGGAAACGTAGTTTCCGATCTATGTGAGATAGAAGCGTTCTCGCTTTGTCGGTCAATACATTTATGTATTGGTCGAGAGAGGGAGATATGATATTATTCATTATTTTCTGTATCGAAATGATATGATAAATACTCTGAAGGAATCGTTCATTAATAACACAAATCAACCTGACGATTCGTGCATTCGATGAAACATATGTAGTTGATAGGGTGTTATTAATAATAGAATGATTCCTTTTTAACATTCTTTAATTGGCATAAAGCCTAGACGAAAGTTTCTGTCTATTACACACTGGAAACGTAGTTTCCGATCTATGTGAGATAGAAGCGTTCTCGCTTTGTCGGTCAATACATTTATGTATTGGTCGAGAGAGGGAGATATTATATTATTCATTATTTTCTGTATCGAAATGATATGATAAACACTCTGAAGGAATCGTTCATTAATAACACAAATCAACCTGACGATTCGTGCATTCGATGAAACATATGTAGTTGATAGGGTGTTATTAATAATAGAATGATTCCTTTTTAACATTCTTTAATTGGCATAAAGCCTAGACGAAAGTTTCTGTCTATTACACACTGGAAACGTAGTTTCCGATCTATGTGAGATAGAAGCGTTCTCGCTTTGTCGGTCAATACATTTATGTATTGGTCGAGAGAGGGAGATATGATATTATTCATGTAACATGAGTATAAAAGTTCACTATCTCCACAGCCACCTAGATCGTTTTCCAGAAAACTTAGGTGATTGTAGTGAAGAACAGGGGGAAAGATTCCATCAGGATATTAAAACTATGGAAGATCGTTATCAAGGACGATGGGATAGCCACATGATGGCGGACTACTGTTGGAGCCTTCAGTGAGACTGCCCTAGTAAACTCCATTCTAGAAAGTCGTATAAAAGAAAATTTTTATGTGATTAGTGACTAATGTAATTATGTAAATTAAGTTTTTGCAATAAATACTTAAATCCATATGTCTTTGTATTTTTAACTGTCAATAGTAATATTATATATTATAACAGTTATAACGTAAAATATATACACAATTTTTTAAAAAAATCTCAAAAACTAGATCTGATAGACCAAATCTGAGAACTTTTTTAAATTCTGCATCCAAAAATTACCCAGGAACAGTTAAAAAATCGCAGGCACCAAAATGTGTGTTGGCTTGTGTAATGGAACTCAATTGGAGACCTTTCTCACCTCCTTATTACCTTACCTTTTAAATGAGAAATTTATTTTGATTGGTGATTTCAATATACCTAATGTTATTAATGCCGATGATTCTATGATACTTGTAACAAAGTTAATATTTTAAAAGGTTTTTTAAACATTACTGATTCACAATAATCGAATAATATGCTGAATTCGAAAGATATCATTTTAGATTTAATTATTTCTAATATACGCTCGGATATTACTGTCATTTGCGCTGATAGCCCCATGGTTTCCGAAGATAAATATCATCCTTCCTTAGCTGCAACGTTTGAATACTTCATCTCAACTGAACCTCTACGATTTCCAAAATCTAAATTACAATACAACTTTTCCAAGGCAGATTATGTTTCTCTATATACCAGTCTGTGCTTAGTAGATTGGTCATTTCTTGAGCACTATTCCAATGTTAATGACGCAGTGACTGCTTTTTACGAGAAAATATAGTCTATTCTCGATATGTATGTACCGTCTAGAATTGCGACAACGGCAAAATATCCGATATGGCATACAAGAGAAATAATATCTAATATTAACACCAAAGCATATTATCACAGAAAATGGATAACTAATGGGAATATACATTACTACGATAAATTTAAAAAGTTGAGACAACAACAAAAGTACTGATTTCGCAAGCATGTCAAACTTACTTATCCAATATTGAAGCTAATGTAAATTCTAATCCGACCGCTTTGTGGAAATTTTTAAATGAAAGGAAATAAGTAACAAGAATACTTGGTAGATTTGATGGCATTGAAGAGTTTTCTTATTCTGAGGGTATAGTGGATGCCTTCGCTGATACATTCTCTCGTGTCTGTTTAGAAAATAACCAGCTAAATTATTCCGAGCATCACAGCAATTGCTCCTCCTTTGCTATTACGCGCGTGTCCGAAAATGATTTATTGCATTTTTATCAAGGTTTGCTAATAAGCGTACTACTGGAGATGATTTGTTACCAAGTTTCTTTGTGCACGATTGTTAATATGTTTTCATGAATCCATTAATGACAATTATCAATCCCTCCTTATAAACAGTTACCTTTCCTGACGTTTGGAAGCGCGCTTTGATTTGTCCTGTTCATAAAAAAGGTGACAAGATACTACTACAGAACTATCGACCAATTTCTATACTGTCAAACTTCACAAAAGTGTACGAGCAAGTTATGTATACTGCTATATATCAACATGGATTTATTCGCGGTCGCTCAACAACGATAAATCTTCGCACTATTTCTAAGTATGTGAGCGAAGTCTCGGACAAGCGGGGACAAGTTGATGTCTTGTACACTGATCTGTCACATGCTTTTGATGTCATTTGTCATGCTGCTTTACTTTCCAAACTCAGTTCTTTTGGATTTGCTCGGTCTGCGATTGCACTGATGTCTTATTTGAAAAACCGTGTCTCTTATGTTTCCTACAATGGATTTTCGTCGCATGAATTCGTAGCTAGCTCTGGGCTTCTGCAGGGATCGAATCTGGGCCCACTACTTTTTGTTCTCTTTATCAACGATATTCTATTAAACATCGATTGTCCTGTGCTAGCGTACGCTGATGACATTAGGATTTATTATAAAATAGCATCCGTCGAGGACACTTACAAATTGCAATCGGGTCTGGAATACATTGAAGTATGGTGTAATACTTATCATCTGAGATTAAATGTGAATAAATGTTGCGTAGTATCATACATAAGAAACAGTATACCATTGCTGTTGAACTACAAAATAGATGATACCGTTCTTATCAGACAGTTTCAAATTAAAGACCTGGGAGTTACTTTCGACCACCAATTGACGTTTAGACCTCATATTCTGGCAACTTGTGCATCTGTATATAAATCTTCAGGATTTTTAATGCGTGTTTCCAAGTACTTTGGAGACTTTGGAGTATTAAATTCTCTTTATTACGCTCTAGTTATTAGCAAGCTGGAATATGCCGATATCGTATGGTACCCTACTTTTGCTTCTCACTGTTTTCTGATGGATCGAATACACAGACGATTCCTAAAATTTTTGTCCTACAAGATGAATGGAACGTTTCCACCCTTTGGAACCAGTAAAGTGGAATTGCTTTCCAGACATGGAATGCTATCTCTTGCGGAAAGAAGAAATCAACATTGTGCGAAGTTAATGTGGAATTTATTGCATGACAAGTTTGACTGTTAGTTTCTTTTATCGCGAGTGTCTTTTCGCGTTCCTAGGATTTCTTCCAGGCATGAAAGCAAATTACACCTTACGGCGACAAGGACCAACGTACTGCAAAGAGCGCCTATAACATTAATGTGTCGAATTACTGATAAACTTGTTTCGGACATTTTTTTGGAATCTTGCATTGTATATGTAGCTGTTTAGTTTAGTTTGTTTAGAATTTGGATGTTTTTATTTCTCCTGCCTTAAAACATAACGATTATTTTATTTGTTTACATGGGCTTTAATGTTTTTGTCCTATAATCATGTTGGACAATAAAGATTTATTTATTATTTATTATTATTATAAGGAAAATTTGATATAAGGGTTGACTTTAAAAAATGGAAAGTGCAACAAAAATTTAAGTCGATATTTAAATTCTGTGTAAAAAAGTGCCTTAAGAAAGTGCAAACGAAAATTGTTTGTCTACTACGACAAAAAGGTTATTACAAGGAGAAGAAATTTGAGATTTTTTTCTTGTTAAAACTCCTGAACTACATGGACATTTGGAAACTGGAATTTCTAATAAATAGGATATTCATATTGTAAATGTTATCTGGTACACGTATATTTTCATGTTATTTTGATACAATACGTTTTTATCGAAGTGATGCCATTATGACATTCTTCTAATGATCCTTCACAAGATTCTAAAAAATACTGGTCTGTTGTTCTAAATAGTTTCAATTAAAACTTCGTTTCATCTAGGAAACGTTTAAGTTTGAGGGGTTCGAGGTTAAGTCTAGCGAATATGGTGGTCAGACACAACCTGAAATCCTATTCGATTCAATTTTTCATGAACAACTTGAATAGCGTGGCAAGGTGTGTTGTGATGTAAGTGAATTTTTTTAAGGTCAATCTAGATTGCTTTCTTTAATCTGTATAGCAAAATGACATAATACGGTCTGTTAACAATTAGGCCCTTAACATGATAGTTCATGAAAATTATCTTTTTTGAATTTAAAATTTTTTTTGTTATTATCTTACCCGTCGATTGGAAATGTATTGATTTTCTTTGGAGGACAACTTTCATGATGTATATTATT
This sequence comes from Dermolepida albohirtum, assembly GCA_031893035.1. Taxonomy (NCBI): domain Eukaryota; kingdom Metazoa; phylum Arthropoda; class Insecta; order Coleoptera; family Scarabaeidae; genus Dermolepida; species Dermolepida albohirtum. The sequence continues at coordinate 152,419 of JAVIWB010001628.1, forward strand.
GACATTACCCTTTGGATTTTGGAACATATTGGTGAAGCTAAATTGTTACACTTTCAAATTATTCCTTGATATTCTCATTGTTTGATGCTTTTGATTATGAATCAAAATTCAGAGCACCCACCTCGTTATGGTTTTTTTTCTGCCGGGTATCCTTAGTGCACACGCAATGAACACTGTCAACCTTTTCGTCGTTCTGAACATTATAATTAATTTTTTTTTGATAATTTCCAGAGTTGTTGCCGTTTTTCTCGATCCTGATGGCACATCATCTATGATGATGCTCATATTATTACGTTTAAATTACGTGATAAAGTGTGTGATAAACTGTAAGGAGCGTTGTCAACCAAAGTTCGTTGCATCGAAAAGGCACTTGTGTCTTTTATTTCTCGAAATATTTATGACTTAATTTGTTAGAATATATAAAACGCATGTTAATGTTAATGTTAATAATTAATTACTTTGCTCTTATTTATATTGTAAAAATATATATAAGTATATTATAACAACATTTCTACAGAAAAATCTTTTTATACAGATAAGTTCTTTAGCAGAAATCGAATTTATTGGTGGTGCGTGCAAACATATGAGTGGTACAGTACTGAACATTTTAGAAACACTTATTTCGATAAGCAAATAAAAATTTATTTAAAGATATGTCAAACAAAACGCGATGATCAAAAGCTCTAAATATAAGCAATGCAGAAAATGCAGACAATGAAAGTGAGAAATTAGTGTAGATAATAAAGTAATTGAAAATGTGTAAACTTGTCAAGATATAATAAAGAAACAAAGTGTTTTAATTGAACAACAGAGAAATAGAATTGAATTGTTGGACAATTGTTGATAACAACGAAGAAAGATGTACTGATTATAATTGTCAAAAGAAAGGCGAATCAGAGTTACTAGCCGAATGTTTTATCGACCGAAAGCTAGGTGAGCATATGCAAACCGATGTTAGGGACAATAATTTTTGTAACATAAAGGACACGAAACAGAGAAAAGTAAATCAAAAAACTGAAATAAAAGTGAAAAATAGCAACAGGGTAGTGAAAAATTAAATAATATTAAAGGTATTAAATAGCATGGTTATATGTTGGTAACGTACAAAAAGAATCAAAAAGTAATGATTTAGACAAATTTTTAAATGAAAAAAACAAAAACTTATAAGCACGAACTAAACAGAAGTTTAAAAAAGCATTTTAAGGTAGGCTTTGATTTTAATATTCTAACCGGTATACAAAAAACTGAATTTGGTCGAATAATGCCACAAAAAGATTTAACTTTTTTTCATAGAAGAATCAAAAATAAAATGTAATGCTGTCTTGATAAACTTAAATATAATGTGTACAAATAGCTTGTTGCGATTTGAGTAAGGCCTCTGACACTGTAGACTGTTAATTGTTGTTTGAAAAGCTATACTATTACGGAATACGTGGAACAGCACATGACTTATTAGCTTCTTATCTAGTGGATAGGCAACAATATGTTGAGGTGGAGGTTGAGAGATCGATTAGGATATTTGTTAAACGAAAAGTACCCTAAGGATCGGTGTTGGGCGCACTACTCTTCATTATTTATATAAACGATCTAGAAGTTAATCTATTGGCTGATAAGGTGTGCCTGTATGCGGATTATATATGTCTGCTTGTTGATTATAAAAGAAAAATCAAAAGAAAGAAAATCAGAGAAAGTGGAGCAGATAATGATGGGGGCAGAGGAATAGAATTTTTACAGCATCATTGTTTATGGATTGCAGTTTTGTGGAATAACGTCAGAAGCTTTTATTAAGCAAGCAGTAAGGGCATTGAGTGGCCTAAAAAGAGATGAATCATGAAAGCCAGAATCCAAACTAGCCAAAACAAGTACACTTGCATAAATACTGTACAACCTCACCTTACCTTATGAATATACACTCGTAGTTGCTAAAACGGTATAAAGTTTAAATCAGGAGTGTGCTGACAGGGAATGAGGATGTCAAATTAAATACTATATTTAATTGTTGTTAGATGCGATAATGTATTATATACCTAACCTGTGAACCTCTAAATAACAAATGTAGAAACTGCCTACGTAGATTATTTAAGTGTAAACTTACAAGGATAATGAAGTGAATATGATAAACTAGTTGTTAGAACAATAACAAAGAACAGCGATAAAATAAGGTAATATAACAATATCGGAACCGTAGAAAAAACAAACTTCGTAAGTTAAAAGTCAAAACACTATTTTATCTATATTATACGTGACATGTGTGAATAATACACATGCTCTAGATATGTCTGTTCCTATTTTTTCAAGATTATTCTATTAGAAAAACGTTTACGCCCTTTCTTTCTTCAATACATGTGATTACAGGTGAATTAGACAAATGCCGGTATATGTTTGTATTTTGCAGTGCTATTGATACACCGGCAAACTTTTGTGGTTTATACTATGTAAAAATTCTGAGTGATTAACTGTGCTCGCGAGCACAATTTTATTTAATTCGTTCGTTTTAAAATTTGTGCTCGCGAGTTTTATTATTTAACTCGCGAGCACAAACTCAACTCGTAAGAATAGTTCTTTTTAATATAGAAAATATAATTCGCTCGAATTGAATTCGTTCGCGAGCGAGTTTAATTAGAGCACTCTCCGTACTCTGATCTGAAACAATTATATTTCGATAGTCAAATTTACAAAAGTGCCCAGAAAATTTTCTATACAATAACGCTTTCTGATGGTTGAAAGAATTTTTGAGAAGAATCAGTGAAGACTGGTAAATGGTAGGAATAACCGTTTGTTAGTTTTGTTCGTTTGGCAAAGTTGTTTCATTTGGCTTGGAAGTGTGAACATAAAAATATTATTTTTATATAAGTAATTGTTTGTCGTCTGTCTTATTTACCTTAGAATGTCCATTGTTCTTTTTGACTAGACTAGATAATTGTATACTCGCTTTCATAACTTATTTTTAATATTTATTGCGCATTTATAATACTGACTTTTTTCTTACATTGAATAAAACGAATACATTACAATATAATCAAATATTTATTTTTATACACGTCCAATTGTATTAGATATATCGACTATACCTAAAATATTATATGTACCATTATGTACTTATTATACCTCTTTATTTTACTACGAAAGTGTTCTTCTTACTGTTAATAGCCTTTTAAATGGGTGTGTTATTAAATGTTTTCGTGTTTATACACGATGTTTATACACAATAAAATCTCTGTGTGTGGTGTGTACATTTATTTACAATATTTACTTTTTATAAATATATCTTATGTTATCTTTAGCGGTCGTGAAACACTTTGAGGTATTCATTTTCCTAATTTTATAGCGGAACAAACAGACTGTCTTTTATATAATAAGAGCTGGTTCCTTTTAAAGCTTGGCAAGGAAATCATATTACATTCATATCCTGATACATACTTTTATCACATAGTCATTGTGAGAAAGTGAAAGGGCTGATTATTATTAAGGAAATGGAATTTTACTTCAATAATATTTGCAGTTTCCTTAACTGAACGGAAGGGAATTTCTTTGCAATGAAGTTTTTAATAATCAGTTTATTTTGATATATTTAAATGAAGTTGATAGAGGTAAATTGAATGTACCTAAATAAAAGTATTCTCCGAAACTGTTTGTGAAATAAATTAATGTAATAAGTATTATGAATAATGCTTTTCATTGAAGATGCATTAGCTTTTTTCTTCTAGTATATTAGGCGAAAAATCCATTTATTTGCAAAAAAATAAGTAATTTTCTGCGCTTAAGTTTCGTCATGAGAACATGATCCTATTAAATATGATCCAAGTAGGCCACACCAAACATTTGTGCCCTATTTTATTCAATGATAACGCAGACGAACATCACCATTACAATCAGACCCTAAATGAGAATTTTGTCTATACATAGTAAAGCTATTTGAAAATGCGACTCATCCGCCTTTACAATTTTATTTAAAATAGCTTGCCGGTCTTCACATGAAACGTACAGCAATAAATTCCAGATGCCAATCCTTGTCTTTAAGCTGTAAATTCTGGACTAAATTTAATCTGCAGTTATGACACTTATTTCTATTAAGGATATGTTGAACTGATGAGGATGAAATACTTCTATCAGCTGCAATTGCTCGTATAGGTATGTGGATGTGTTTCTGCGTGTGCGGCTGCTTTTGAATTATACCATCGTTTACCGGATATTAATATGATATCAAACTTGTCACTAAAATTCTTTGGCGACATATGTATTACTACAAAAACTTGTTGAAGATTAACCGTTTTCCATTTACTGCTATACAATCTGTTTACTAAACATGCGGGAAAAATTCAAGAGGTTATTCCTTGGGCTACTTTAGAATTTGTTGTCCTTCCTAATAGTTATTTTTATTATTACTTTAAAAAATATTAATGCAACCTACCGAATACATGATATGTCTAGAAATTCGTTCTTGTATTTAACGACATTCCGAATAGCAGAAACCGGTGTTATATGTAGTCACACCAGGTTAGTGCAGATATTGAAAACACCATTAACCGTAGGTTTCGTACGTTGTTGATTACGTTTCCACTGCGACTTGTCATCTTATTTCCTTGAAAGTTCTCAAAATTTATTGCATCTCGTATTTTCGTTTGACAATTAAACTTTTGTTATTGAAGTTCTTTGATACGAATTGCTTTATGAACGCCAAGATAACTGATGCGTATTTTATGTATGGGCTTGCCAATAGGAGTTTGTTTAAGCTAAGCGATTGCACAGTTTTCTCAATCGTTATGTTTCTAATGGAGCACCAGGAAGACAGTAAAAACAGAAGAATGGAAAAAGTATGCTGTCTAAAATATAGCCGCTTATATTTCGGGAATTGGTAACACTGGAAGTGTTGCCTCCGATCTGATGATTGCATCGTGAAGTTTGTCATTTTGACAATATATTTACCTTGACAGTTTTATTATCCGGTCGCTATTTCTATTGTTGAGAGTAACTATATGGTGATGAGGCACCAGTTTGTCATTTTGACAATATAACTACAGTTTTGTATCGTTGGTATAGTGAATTAAAACTTGGACGGCGTTCCTTGGACGATGAATTTCGTGAAGGTCGTCCCACAAATGTTGTTGTGGCGGTGCTTCAAAAAGCATTTATAAAGTCGTCACAGGTGATGAATCTTAGATCTATACGTAAGAGCCCGATAGTAAACAGCAGTCGACTGTGTGGATATTCCAAGCTGAGCTAAAACCAACAAAAGTTGTTCGCGCTCGAAGCACATCAAAACAAATGGTCGCCTGTTTTTTTCGGAAAAACCGGTCATGTTGCAAACGTGCCTTGAGAGAGATGTAGAACGGTCAATTGCGAATGGTACACAGCTATTTGTTTACCAAAAGTTTTTGAAGAAATAAGGAAAGCAAACCAAAAACGACAGATCATTCTCCAACATGACAATGCGAGTTCTCACAGGTCGATTTAAACAATTGAATATTTGACTGGGCAAAACATTGAATTGATGAGTCATCCGCCGTACAGCCCTGATCTAACACCCTATGATTTCTTCTTGTTTCCACATGTGAAGAATAAATTTCGTAGTCAACGGTTTTCTACGCCGGAAGAGGCAGTTGAGGCATTTAAAAAGCATATTTTGGAGATACCGCCTTCAAAGTGGCAGCAATGCTTTTCGGATTGGTTTAAACGAATGCAAATGTGCATAGATATTCATGGAGAATATTTGGAAAAGCAATAAAACTATTTTCGATAATAAAAATTTTTTCGTTTGCTTGATATTTCCGAAATATAAATGGATACCCTCGTATCAAAGATTTATATAGATTCTGGTCTTTAGTAACTTCGTAAAACTTGTTTTAGGTCCGATGAAGCTTCTTGAATACAAAATGAAACGTTAACAAATCGTGGAAATTTAAGATTATTTTAATTGTAGTCTTAATTGTAGACTACAGTACTATTTACACAACGTCTGGAGAACTCTAAAAGGGAATTTAGATATATATACGAGAGTTTCTTCCGCTGTTTAGTATGGGATCTCTTCAACTATCAGAGGTAGAGGGACGATTAAATAGGAAAAAAATTGCAGTTTTAGGAGATCAATGTAATAAGCTTTTTGTGTTTTGGAAAAAATGCATGGCTAACTAGATATCTTGCAAAAATTATTTCTTTGCTATTTTGTTCGGTGCGTATGGCTCTGTTGTTATTGACTGTAGAAGAAACGTGTAAAGGAGAAACTTGTAGGTAATTATGTGCTTAATAATACAGTCTAACTGAATTTTTTATTTAAACTATAATATAATTTTTGAGCTACGACAAACTTTGTTTTTTTCTGGTAGAAACTATAGTCGGCTATGATTTTATAAAAAACGCCTCTTTTCTACGCTTCTATTGATACGACACTTGACAGTTATTTTTATGTATAAATTATGGCCATTTCTTTCTTTTAATTTCTATTCTAGTAATATGATATGGAAATAATTACAATACGTGCAAACGACAATTATTGACAGATGCAAATCATTTGTTTCTAATTTATATCGATTAAGGTTTCATAAATTATCAATTTCAATTTTTCTAATTATGAAAGACGATATGATTGATGATATGAGTGATATGATTGAGTGTTACGTTTTGTGGCATAAAAACGCTCGCCAGACTTTTATACCTACCTTTAACAGACTGTATGATAATTTGGAAGAGTATGGTTTTTTCTGTAAATCACAAAAGACTGCAAGAGGCAGAAGTAAGTGTATGAGCACGTGTAATACAAAATCCATCGATTTTAACCTGAGAAATTGAAACGGGAGCAGTCACAACGCATTGTTGTACGAGTACTGAAAAAGCATAGAACCAGAAAGACACAGTATAATTAAATTATCGGTTCCACAAACACTTCACTTGTATTTGCTTTACTAACATATGTGAAGCTGACCCGCAGTTTAGATTTAAGCTTTTATGGACGGATGAAATACGATTTATAAATTGCGGCGTGTTTAACAGACCTAATGAATATTTATGGATGCAAGAAAATCTTCATCTTGTTGAACAGAGAAGACCTCAAGTTAATTTAGGATTTAATGTTTGGAGCGGAGTAATTGGTTCAACAATTCTTGGTGTGCACATTTTTTATGGTACATTAACAGGTGATCGTTATTTTCATGTTCTGAAGAACGATTTTGATATGTTAGATGAATTACCCTTACAGATATGTTCTATATTCAAATGGCTACAACACGGTGGATACTACCACATAATTGGCTTACAATGCTAACTAAACGCGCCGATTTAGATTTTTATTTATGGGAAATGGTAAACGAGAGTGTGTATCAAAAGTCGCATGATACTGTAGATAACCTTAGAGAAGCTGCACTAGAAGTTGCTACTAATATTGATAGACATTCCTATAAAAAGGTTACTACCATATTTAATTTTCTTTATTGTTCCTTAATTTATCTTTTGTCATTCTCTGTTTCTCAGAAAAACTCAAACGGAATAAACATTTCACACCAAAATTTTACTTTTAAACACGTATTAATTGAGCAATTCAAAAATTAAAAGAAAAAAATTGCCATAATTTATTTGTTTATAAGAATAACTATATTAAGTAGTATATCATTAGAATCGTTGAAAAAAGCCTTTTTGTATAAAGTCATGGACGATTATGGTTTCTATTAGACAGAAACATGAGTTTGTGTATCTTAACTCAAAAATTACAGCTTAAATAAAAAAATACGATTAGATTGTATTACTAAGTACATAATTACCTACAATTTTTCCTTTACATGTTTTTTCCTAAAGCCAGTAACAACAGAGCCACAGACAACGAACTAAATAACAAAAAAGTTATTTTTGTAAGGTATCTAATTAGCTCGTAAAACTGCAATTCTTTGTGTTAAAAAAATGAGTTATAGGAATTTTAAATTATTTATTGCCCTTAAAAGCATAGTTGGCTACAACAAACTAGTACACAAAACTAGACTTGACATAACTTACACTTATAAGTCACTTCACTGACCAGAATTGTCTGTGAAATTAATTGTCAGTTTTGGCATTATGCATATATACATTTTGACATTAGTTTAATGATTTTTACAAGTGTTTATAGTGTCATCACACCATGAATTTTTTAAATAAACATGTGATATGATTGTTTGTTACACAACATTGAATGTAGTAAAATTTCTCAGACAAAATCCTATTTTCAGAATTTTTCTATCGACATTTAAAAATCTATTCAATAACTTGGGAGCATTTGGGGCATTTAGAAAACTAGGAATTGGCGAGATTACAGAGACAAACGACCTTGCTTACACACTTCATAATCTGCCCACTCCAACCAGTGAAATTGCAGTAGAAGCTGGTGTTTCTCAAGGAATTGAAGTTATTGAAAAAAATAAATTTCGACTATACAAGTTATCCGTGGGTCAAATGTTGCATCTTGAAGACAATAAGAAACGCGTAGGGTTATGCATATGGTACAGGCATATGTGGAGAACAGATTCTCAGTTTCCATTTAAAGTTTTATGGACCGACGAAGTCCATGTAACAAATCGTGGACGCAGAACAATGCCCATAATCATGAATCAAGAAGACTTCAAATTACATCTTGATTCAACATTTGGTATAACGTAACTGTGCACGTTTGGTAACAGTATAATCGGCACAAGACTTCTCGGACCCTGTTTTCGATGGACAGTTAACTGGTGATTGTTATCTTTACTTCTTAGAATCTGAGCTACAAAATATGGTCCTACTCCCCTTTGTCGACGGATCTAATAATTTTGTTTTTTTCTTGTGTGAGGCACGATGAAAAGCGAACTATACAAAAGAACCTATGATACTCCAAATTATCTGAAGCAAACGCTACAGTATCAGATTCCAAGAAATGACCGAAGACGAATTCATAAAGTAAAGAATTATATTAAAAAAAATTGGAATATTTGCATAAACAGTAATGGTGGTTATTTTGAATACTTGTAAGTAATAGTATTTTCGACTCATGTATTTTGAATAGTTAATTTTGAATTTAGTTAGAGAACTGCACTTTTGTCTTGAATTTTACAATTTTATTTATGGAAGTGTGGTTAATTATTTTTATAGTAAACTGGGGTATTTTGTGTCGTGTTCAAATATCTGTTTGTTCAATTTTTTCAAGAGTTAACTCTGTTTCCTATCATAAAGAAACTAAATTGCTGTAACTCACTTATTTAACATAACCAAATGAAGTGACATGTTTTTGTAATGGGAGAAATAAAATTTTAATGAAATCATAGCTAATAATGGGAGCATTAAAATAAATAAAAAGTTTGGATAATAACTCAAAAAGAGCAAGTCTAATAAAAAATTAGTTAACACCAATTAATGCAGGGTATAACTACCTTAGAACTTTTCCTTTTCAACTTGACTCTAAATTTAGTAATAAAGTATGTATGTATACGGTTGAATTCTACCATGTATATTTATTTTATTTCATTTTTAACAACCCTCTATAGTCCGGGCATTTGGCTATTCATGTATGTATATTCATACGTTGTTAATGTAATGTTTTATTTCAATTCAGTTTCATCAAATGTCACTTTAGTTTATTCTCATATATTCGTTTATTTCATCGTAAATATTGCATTTGGTTTATGCGTATTCTATGTTAACTTCTTATTAGATTCAATAGAGTCTTTTATTTAAGCCTCTAATAGCAGGTCTCATCATATTTTGGGTTTCTTTTTACCTATCTTATTTGCCCTACAGGATAATCTTCGTGTCATAAGAGGCTTACAAATCTTACTGTAGATACCTAAATCATAGTCTGTAGAGGGGGCTGTAAGAACACCACTATCCGTGATGTAAGAGACAACCAATCAGATTTAGTTACTTCCATTCTGAACACCTTATTGTGGATTCTTAAATCATAGCCTGTAGAGAAGACTGTAAGAATACCCTTACCGGATAATTTCCGTGTTGTAAGAGGCGACTAATTAGTCACTGCTACATCCATTTTGACATCTTTTCGTAAATACTTATATTATGGCCAGTAGATGGAATAGATTTTACTGATTTTGACTTTATAGATTGTGTCTTTGTCTCTCGATCTTAACTTTCTTTTTGATATATAAAATTTCTTGATTGAGCTTGTCTCTGCCTCACAGAGTTCTACCAGTCTTGTGTTTCTTATCCATTAAGTTATTTTATTCCGGACATGGATTAGGCCTTTTTGTTATTTCTTTTTGTGTTTGGTTCTTTGGTCACGATGTTATCGTTGGCCTTAGATACCTTGTTTGTTGTGTGTACTTCACTTTGTGTTTGGTTTTTTGGTCACGATGTTATCGTTGGCCTCAGATACCTTGTTTGTTGTGTGTACTTCACTGCGATGGAGGAAATGCATCCCTCTTTTTGGTGTTTTTATTACAGGTGTGGATATTTGTTCGAATCTCTATCAAAGATGTTTTTCCAGTAACTGTACTGGGTTGCACGCAAGTGTATTCTTTGTGTTTTGTTAGTGATTCAACAGTTCAGTATATGTACCAGTGGAAAGTGGTGGCTTACTGTTTGCCGTTGATACGTTCTTTGAATTTGTTGGTTCTTCCGTGATACTGGTCCAGAGATCTTCTTAGAAAAATTTCCTAAAGGGTGAAGTTATTATGGTATATTTATTTTATTTACTTTAATTCTGTGAAACATCACCGTGTAATACGAAATGTTGTTTTTTTATGATTTCATTCAATATACGTTGTATTGTTAGATCCATGTTGTTTTCTTGGTATCAATCAATTAAGTGCTGCTGACATCTGTAGGTTAAACGGAGGTTAAAGACAATGGAACGATTTCGTTTTCTGCAAATACCTAGTTGTGAACTTTTGCTGAAACACAACAGCAACACTAAGTTAAGTTCGGAAAACTACATTTCTTTTGCCAATTAACCAAATTTGTATGTGTTGTAGTTTTCTAGATTCACATGTAAAAAATGAAAAAAACTCACCCTGTATATGGAACTTATTCCACCCATTGGATCAATCCCACATAGACACTATCACTACTCTATCAACTTATATATGAGGATCACATCATAGTATGGCTTATTATATTTTTAACCTCCGAAGAAGAAGAAAAGACTTCATTGATTCGTCGGGGCTGTCTTTCAGTGCGGTACAACATACATATACATACATATATTGTATAACTGCGAAAGCATCAGAATAAAAATATTTAATAAAAATATTAAGTAAAATAGATAAGTTATGGTTTCTAAATCAGCAATTATTAAAAAAAACTTTCCAATCGTTCGTTTGTAAGCATAGCAATATTATTTTACGGATTTTAATTTTGTAAAAGAACTAGTTTTTCGTAAAAAAATATGTATATTTATATAAATATATGTACGTACAGAAAATGCATAAATGTTGCAGCGGGATATTTTCAGTCCTTTTCCATGTCTCGTAATTCTGACCGGAATTCATGAGAAATTATTTGCGTAAGAATGAAAACCGCTTTTACAGTGTACGGTTGTATATTATTGCTATGTTGGTTTACCTTTATTTCATCATTTGTTAGATCTCGAATATTTTAGGTTGCGAAAACATCAAATAAATTTAAAACGCCTTTTCATGAAGGAAACAGTAAAGAGGAAACTTAAGAATTTAATTATGCATATACCAATGTGCTTTTGTAGGACATCTACACAGGAGTAGGTTGAGAAATTAAAACGCTTCCTTGTAATAGGTACTGTGCACAAAAATTTATAACCTACCTTTTGATCGCTAACACTGAAACGCTTCTTTATAATTTAATTTTATCTTGAAGAATTATTTTTTTGGAGTAATGTAAAACGTTTTGAAATAATATTTGTTTTTTTTTCTTTTGATTACTGTGAGATACATGTGTCGTAATGCTTTTTGGGATAAATACGAATAAGGATATACTAGCAGAAATATACCTAGTCCTGCCATAAATACTGATATAAAGGTTTTTTAAGTACAAAAAGAAAACTGCAAGTTGGATTTAAATTATTTTTTAATAGTTTATTTTGGCAATAGTAAGCTACAAAATACAATGCAAATTACTCGAAATGGCCGCCATTTGCCTTAATACAACGCCGAAGTCTGCAGGGCCACTCATCAATCGCTGTACGGACGATATCCATGGGAAAATTGTCGACTGCTTCTGTTAACGCTTGCTTCAATGATTCCAGGTTGCGATGGGGTCTTCTACAGACCATGCCCTCTAATATTGACCACAGTTTGTAGTTGAGTGGATTTAGGTCTGGGCTTGCTGACGGCCAATAGTCAGTACTAATAAACTCAGGTACATGATTTTCAAGCCATTGCTGAGTTGTTTTGGCCTTGTGAGCGGGCGCAGAGTCTTGTTGGAATATCTATGGTTGGTTCTGGAACATGGTGTAGTTCAGGGGCTCCACTACATTGCTTAAAATGTCTCGTTGATAGTTTTTGGCCGCTGTTTTATCACCTTTTTCACAAAAATGCAAGGAAGTGGCACCGTTATAGGACACTCCCCATCAAACCATCACTGAAGCAGGAAAATATTTAACGGTTTCAATAAATCAAAAATACGGGCTCTTTCTATTCCACACTTATGAAGTGCAATAACCGCAATACGGATCTCTTTATCCAACCATTCCATAATGACGACCCACGCTATAGTGAAATTGTTCGGCACTTTTGTAAAGCATATATCAAATGTCAGAACTGCCAACATTAAATTTTTGTGCTTTCAAGTTATCATCTGCAAAAAGGTGCGTTTACACTTGTATCAATACTTATGGCAGGACTAGGTAATATGGGAACGGTAGTTCATTTCATAATATGGGAATACAAATAGACTTGATATTTGAGTATTTTGCTTATTTTAAAGAGAAGTAAGAACATCTTTTTAAACATTTATGTGATATATCATTTTTCTATTTTGTTTTCTTTTAATAATAAAGTTAGCATCTATTTTCTTATTAATTGGATATAAGGAAATAATTCATATTAATTTTTCATATAAAATGTTAAACGAAATGTAATTTTAACCGTGTTAAACAACAAAAATAGTATTGACAATTTCAATTTTATAAACGAAAATTAATTTTCAATTTTATGATTAATTTGATCATTCTGTATAATTTTAATTTTTATATTAGTATTTTTATAAATGGAAATTTTCATTTAAAATTAAAGAAATTGTAGTTTCAGAGTATAACTAATTTCATGGCAACGCTTAGTTTATAGAAAAGAAGAATAATATATTGCTGGAATAACGCAATCCTTGCAAAATACGAATATTAAAAAATATAAAATTAAAGTCATAATTTATAGTTAAAAAGTTAAAATATAGACAAATATTGTTCAAAACCATCAAGAATATAATAAAGTATTTCTGGAAAAAAGACCAAATTTATGAAATTAAACTTAAACGCCATTTTGATAATTAATTGAGAAGAAAAATTATATGAATAAAGAATTTAACGTTGGCGAAGTTATTTTGATACTATTATATACATACTACTATGCTACTATAAAATTTATATTTATTTAATTAAAAAGTAACTGGATTGACCGCTCTCTTCATAACATTTATTTACGTCCTGTCCTGTTAACATCTACAATTCTATATCCTGTATTTTGTTATCGAGATTCTATTATATACTGGTTAGAAGTTTATTGATGTACCGGTTGTAACGGATTCAAAATCGTCCGCATATATCCTTACAGCAGCTATGTTCGTATGTTCCACTTTTTTAACCAGAAATCTATGGACTGACTACAATTAAAAGAAAATTAGTATACATTAATCTAAATCTAAAATAATCAATTTATATAAAAGAACCTAATGAAAGGAATTGGTGTTATTGTAGCGTTTTTATATTCGTGGAATGAGCGGGTTGTAGAGGGGTGAGTAGACGCATTGGGGGCGTGGCCTGTGCAGCGACTCATGATTAGTATAAATACGAAGTTTCATTGTTATTAGACAGTTAGTCTTTGAGCTATCGTCAACGAAGTAACATAATCAGGAGTGAAAAGTGAAATATGGAAAAATCGAATATCGTGCCGTTATAAAGTTCCTTACCAGGCAAGGAAAATCAGTCGCGACCATAATGAATGAGATGTCATTGGTTTACGGCGACTCTTGTCCAGAAAAAACCATGGTGTACAAGTGGCATAGTTTACTTAAACAAGGAAGGAAATCCCTTGAAGACAACCCGAGGCCGGGCAGGAGCATTGAGGTGACCACGCCAGCACTTATCCAAAAAGTTGAACAAATTGTACTCGAAGATGCTCGACTAAAGAAGAAACAACTCGCACAAATGGTTGGAGTATCCGATACAACAATTTTTAAAATCCTACACGATCATCTCGGCATGTCTAAGATCAGCGCAAGATGGGTGCCGAGAATGCTCACGCCGCCGCAAAAACAACAGCGCGTAGAGTGTTCGCGTGCATTTTTGGACCTCTGTAATGAAGACAAGGATGGTGTATTGAGTGGAATTGTTACTGGAGACGAAACTTGGGTTCATCATTATGAACCTGAGTCCAAACAAGACTCCATGCAGTGGCATAAAAAGGGTACAGCACCTCCCAAGAAATTTAAAGTGTCATAATCGGCTGGGAAACTCATGGCAACGGTATTTTGGGACTCGGAAGGAATATTGTTGATTGATTATAAAGGTAAAGGTGTTTCTATAACCGGAGAATATTACGCTTCAATATTAGAGAGACTAAAAGAAGCCATTAAAGAGAAAAGACGGGGAAAATTGACAAAAGGTGTTCTGCTTTTGCACGACAACGCGCCCGTCCACAAGAGCCGCGTTGCGTTAGCTGCCCTGCATAAGATGGGCTTCGAAATTGTGAATCACCCACCCTACAGCCCAGACCTGGCCCCGAGTGATTATTACCTGTTTCCGAAAATGAAAAAAGAGCTGCGGGGTAAAAAATTTACTGCCGATGATGAAGTCAAGGAGGCAGTTTCGGCGTATTTTGCAGATAAAGAGAAATCATTTTTTTATGAGGGTATAAATAAATTAATTGAAAGATGTGAAAAATGTATCCGTCTTGCAGGTGAATATATTGAAAAAGAAAAATAATTTGTTTTTCTTATTTCCACCCCTTGTCCCCCATTCCGCGAATATAAAAACGCTCATATGCAATTTTATAACATATAACAATTTTATAACATATCTGCTTTTTAGCAATTTTATATCCTTTGTTAACTGCAAATAGTTCAAAATCAAGTCGACTGATAGCTCGGTGGTGAGTTACTAGCTTATTAGGCTGCGAGTCTGATCTCCGGCAAGGTTTTTCGTGGTTTTTCAAAGCCCCTGTAATTGGTGTTAACCTGTTGGGTTTGATGTGAAAGCATGAATTTACTATTATTACATAAAATCATTGTATCTGCAAACACAAATAGAAATGCATTTTTACAGATTGATTGTGTGAAATTGAGGAGCGTGTTGTGATGGAAATACAAACAATAGCTTCAGGAAAGTGGTACACAAAAGAGTGCCTGCCCAGAGTTATCGAAGTACTCAAAAAAGTTCATCCTAGTTTAAAACCAATTAATTGGTCTATCCGTTACGGTAATGTTCCGACTCATTACTCTAACGTATGTACTGAGTATTTAGCAAGAACCGGACTGAAAGTGACTAGAACTATACAGTTCAGATTTCCAGTCCATACAAATTTGTACTGTTTCCTTGTGAGAAGGACAGGTTGAAAGGGTGGAAGCTTTCCAACGATGGGGATCTATCTTCTGAATCAATATCATGGCCTGTAAGGTCACCAGATATAAATCCCCTCGATTTCTTTGTTTGGGATTTTTTTATACTAAATGCAAATGAATACGTAAATGCGTTGGATAAAGTATTGGATAATGTACCATTAAATATCAGAGCCAACATGTATTAGGTACACCATGGTGCAGCAGCTCTTAATGCAACAACCACAAGAGTTTGGTTTGACGAACGTTTTCCAGATAGTTGGATCGGGGGAAATGAATCAATATCATGGCCTGCAAGGTCACCAAATATAAATCCCCTCGGCTTCTTTGTTTGGATTTTTTTTTACTAAATGCAAATGAATACGTAAATGCGTTGGAAGAAGTATTGGATAATGTACCATTAAATGTCAGAGTCAACATGTATTAGGTACACCATGTGCAGCAGCTATAACGCAACAACTATAAGAGCTTGGTTTGACGAACCTTTTCCAAATAGTTGGATCTGGGGAAATGAATCAATATCATGGCCTGCAAGGTCACCAGATATAGATCCCCTGGACTTCTTTGTTTGGATTTTTTTATACTAAATGCAAATGAATACGTAAATGCGTTGGAGGAAGTATTGGATAATGTACCATTAAATGTCAGAGTCGACATTTAGGTACACTATGTGCAGCAGCTCTTAACGCAACAACTACAAGAGCTTGGTTTGACGAATGTTTTCCAGATTGTTCGATCTGGGGAAATGAATCAATATCATGGCCTGCAAGGTCACCAAATATGAATCCCCTCGACTTCTTTGTTTGGAATTTTTTGAAGGAAGAAGGCTATGCGATGCCTCGGCCCAATGAACAGGAAGTAATAAATAGAATTCACGGCACAATAGAATTAAATACCCCAAACATGTTGCAACGCATCCTAAATTCTATTCCACAAATGATAACGATTGAACCCAATTTTCAGAAGAAGCGTGAATGAGTTGATTTGATGACTGATTTCGAAAGGAAAGTAACTGCATACAATATAATGTGCAAATTATTTAGAAAAATTGTGAAAATTGAATTTCCATCGCAAAGCTTTTGTAGCTCGCTTTCTACAATATGAAATAGTATCAATATAAATATATGAAATATATATGTCAAGGGCTGAAATATGTAAACTAGTTAAAATATGCGCTTATTTTTCACAATTTTCACGTTTTCTTCAAATTTATTAAATTTTAGCATTAAACTCATTGATTTGTATATTAGTTAAGTTAATATAGTATTTAGAGAGGTAGTAAGGGATGAAAAGGGATTGAAATAAGTATGTGTATACAGAAAAAAAGTTCTGGGAATCAAATTTGCGGCTTTATAAGTAAAAATAGTAAAAACAGCGCCTGGTTTTAGAAACATTGGAAGTTATAATCATACGACAAAGCTTATGCCATGGGTTATACATCTTTCTTATGTTTCAAGTGACATTCAACTGCTTGTTATAGTGTATTTATATTTTACTTTCTGTGCATTATTCTAATTTACGTTTATTTTGACTCCTTTGCTGTTGCTAAATAAAGTAAATGCCGAAATATTAAAAATGTAGACTTATAATCATAAAAAAAGATTAACTTTTTGATAGATAAATGGAAAAAGATTTAGACGAAAGTCTGGTAAGAATGGGAAAGTTTTTCTAGTTCGCTTATTACGAGCTCCACCACACTAAATGGGTCTGGCTAGCCCCAGTGCCGCAATATATGCAAAAAAAATAATAATTAACAATATTTTGATTTGACGATGTTGCATCCGAGGTTTAGACCGTATGTCAAGCTGAAAGAAAGACCACTAGCGTAAATAAAACAATAGGATTACCCTTAAATTCTCATTTAATATTGCAAATGAAATGATTTCTTAAAGTTGTTAGTTATACCTAATAAAAACAATTAATAAGATAAAGCAAAAGACGAAAGCAAACTACAAGCAACTGCAATTGCAACTCCTGGTAAAGATGATATGTATGTATATATATGTATATATTACGTAGCAAACAGGTGGATCATCATATGACGGGTTACAGTAAAACTACGTTCACAAACGCGCACGTGTTGAGCGATGTATCTACTAGCCTCGATCTTTGTTAAAACAAGAAAGTGTTTTTAGAAGATTAGGCCTTTTAAAAAATTGGTGGGACGAAGAGCAAGTAGGCTGGTCATATTTGAAATGAATCAATGAGCGAACAGAATATAATTACCAGGTATATAGGTAGATGGTTAGACAGAATCCTAAATGCGTGTTCTGTGTTAAAAAAGATTTATGTTTGAATTTCTAACTGCACTTAGAAATTAAATAAAATACAAATATTATTGAATGTAAGTGGAATATTACCGAAAGCATTCTAGGAGTTGGTCTAGATATACAAGTAGATTCGTTTTAGGAAGTAAGAAAAGTTGGTGTATTGTAACTTGACCGTACATGGCGAAACAAAAAGATTTCCCCAACGAATATTAGTTCGCAAACGTTGTCTTAATAATAATAACAAGAATGTTCATATCTAAGATCGACTTGCTTTTAAATTATATAAAATAAAAAAAAATATGATACAAAAAATTATTACACAAATATATTCGAAGTGAAACAGCTTTCTCACGGCAATGCAAGCGTAATCTATTAGATTTGTTGGTTATCCAGTGTAGATGTACCTACGTACATTTTTTGGCATGTCTTGATTTTAAATGCAAAAAACTTATTTGACAAAGATGCCAGTATACCAAGCAGTGATGTACCAATGAAAAATGATAAGAATGAATAGTTCAATAGTTCAATCATTATACATATATACTCGTATTATTAAGTAGTTATCTAAAAGAATTATGTAATGTACATTACCGAGCTCTAGTGATTTTTACCAATATAAGTAGATCACAACTAAATTAACGTAAGTAGAAGCGACGATTATTAAAAGCAAGTTTAGTGTATATATGTAAGTACATACACATATTGAATTCATTTTGACATGTATACGACAACACCGTGTGATTTCTTCAAATAATTGAAATCTTAAATGGAGCTCTCTGTATGTATGTATGTTTAGCGTGGGTTTTAGTATAATAATATGGATCGCCTTTTGTGGTATTTACTCGTTTTCTAACTTTTGTCATAAAATCCCTACTTAACACTAACGTGTAAAATGTATGTAAATTTCGATTTGATTCCGTTTCTGTACTGTTTTGAGCACACTTACATCTTGTACATTGTACTCATTCTTGAAAATGTACCATATAACAGGATAGTTTAAGAATGTAATTTCGAATAAAATTGTTATTGTCGTCTTTCACTGTGTATCTGTGTGCGTGAATAAATGTTGACGTTTTGAAAAGTTTTAAGTTTCATATGTTCATGTTGTTTGTGAATAGTTTTTATCTTTTATAGTGACGTGTGAGATATTATTTTTATTTATTTATTTATTATTAGTTAAGTTTATTTTTCTATACGTCGTATTAATAATTTATATTTGTAGTCAAGATAATCTTCTGAAAATCTTTCTCAAAGTGTCGGTAGAAATCTATTTGAAAATTAAAGGAACCTTGGAGATTATATTCTAAAGATGCATGCAAAATTGTATGGTTAAACGGTTTTTTTCTAAAATGTTCAGTCAAAACAGAATTAAAAATTACAGAAAATGTTATGGTATTAAACTCTTTTAACTATTATTTCAGGATATGCAATTATTGGATTCACGATAACTAATAATAATAAGTTATAATAATAGTAATATAAAGTTAATAATCCAAAATATTAAAATTTAAACTGTAATATACTATCGTTTATTTATATTGTCAAGTATGAAAGAAAATGATTTGGTCATCGACAGCACCAAGAGACAATCGAGACCTGCTGCAATTGACTTGTAGAAATCGTGCTCTTAAGGCAAACCATATTCGAAGCGTATTTGTTGCCACTGGAAGGGTACTATCAAGGTAAACAGTAAGAAATCATTTGTATATGTTTGACTTATATGTCTGAAAATCATGGATGTCCATTCCTTTTACCAGGGAATATAAAAGAGTTCGCAAAATGTGGGAAAATCAGCTTATCAATCAATTAGGTTCTTAATGATTGAGGACGAGTATTGTTCAGTAACGAATCCAGATTTAAGTCAAATATGAAATTAAATATTGATGGTTTCATCGTCGAAGCTAGTTTTTTGCCTCTGGAAAGCTACTATCAACGTAAATGATAAGAAATCGTTTGTATACGTCTGTCTTATATGCCCGAAAATTGTGGATATCAATTCCTTTTATAGTGGAGCACAAAAGAGTTCGTAGAATGTGGGTAATTGAGCTTAAAAATCAATTGGGATCCTAATAAATGAGGGTGAGTATTGTTCAGCAACTAATCCAGATTGATGTTGCAGTTAATAATAGGTATTTGCATTTTGGTGTAAATCAGATACACGCAATAACCCACAATTTGCTTAAGAAGGCTTTGACTACGAGTGTTATGGCGTGATGGTATGGACCAGGGTAGATACTGGAGGGCACGCTAACATTTATTTAAGCTTTCACTGTCCAGAAATAATTGAATGGGATTTTGTTCTTCTGTATCAGCGGCAGTGGAAGAAGAATTCAATTTTATGGATGATAATGTTTCTCTCCAGCGAGAAAACATCATGTTAAATGGGTCGATGAAGTTGGTATAAAGAGAGAATGGAGTGGTGAGTCAATTCCCCAATCGGAATGTTGTAGCAGGATGTGTTGCTATATGATGTATGCCTTCCAAAAGGCTTCGGGTATTACCAATTGCTGTCAATGAGAAATGCAATGATTCCTAAGATGTGTTTTGTACGTTAATCTAGTTCATGTCATTAAGATGCCAAATGTTTTTTACATATCATTAATCTTTAATTTTTTGTAGGAATTATTGCATTAAAACTTCTACAAAATTTAATATTTTTGTTTTTCTTTCTACACTAAAAGTGTAGAAAAACCTACAAGATCACATTAAAACTTGTTCAAACAAGTTAAAATATAATAAGTATACTGAGACCAAACAATGAAAATTAGCATCTTAAAATTATATTTTTGTGAAATATCCGCTGTGTTGAGAAGTGTAGTTGCACTAGTTATAACACACTGGAATATAAAAGGTGTCTATAAATGCTTGAATCAACGCAATTTGACTGCCCTGAGGGCTTAGTCATTTATCTTTAGATTTATTTTTTTATAGTTTATGTATGGTTAGAATTATTTGACATTTACTTTATCAGGTGTTTGACAAATTTGAATTTTAAAATTACGTGTATATAATTGCAGAATTGTCATTGTATTAAGAAGAAACAATTCAATCATTTATAATAACCCAGTATTTTAATATACGAAGAGATAAAAAAACTTTGACCGATTTGCTTTATTAGGATAGTGTAGGTGCCGCACTTCATATTCTAAAATGGATTTTGTCTGTGCGACATCTATGATTTTAGATACGAACTGTTTCAAAGTTTTCAATAAGTATTATAATTACTTAATTTGTGTTTCAAAACTTAAGACATATATTCAACAATTGACAGAGTATTTATTAGAAATAATTTGACATATATATTGACGTTACATATTCTTTAAAATATTTTGTTTTTAGTAACAATAATACGCTATATATATATATATATATATATATATATATATATATATATAAAACGATGTTCTTCATTTTCAAAACATATATATGAGGATAGTTTGACAAGTAGTGAGAATGACACATAGATAGCGCTCTAATTGGTAAAACAAATGCACTGTAATTTAGGTTGCCTATTTATATGTTTACATTCCGATATTTAGATAAATCGGTTGATCAGTTTATTTTTGACAGCTGATTGAAAAAGAAGCAACACGTCGTTTTGTTAAAATGGAAAAAGCAGAGTATCGTGCGGTGATTAAATACTTCGTAATTAAGGGTATGAAAGCTACCGAAATAAAAGATGAGTTACGGGAAACATTAGGTGAATCTGCTGCATCATTCGCCACAATAAGTAGATGGGTAAATGAATTTAAACGTGGTAGAACAAGCTGTGTTGATGAAGCGCGCTCTGGAGCACCCAAAATCGTGACTTCTAAGGAAATTATTATAAAAATCCATAATATTATTACGCAAGATCGACGACTCAAAGTGAGAGAGATAGCAGACATGGTAAACATTTTAACAGAACGCGTACACCACATTTTAACGAAAGAATTGGGCCTTTACAAGCTTTCGGCAACCTTGGACCTTTATAAGTGGAATCCGGTTGGTTTTTGTAGGCGATTTGTTATTTGCGATAAAACTTGGATACACTACAGTACACCCGAAACTAAACAACAGTCGAAACAATGGTTAGAACGTGGTTCTGCACCTACAAAGAAAGGGAAAACCACTTTATCGGCAAACAAGGTGATGGCATCAATTTTTTGGGATTCAAAGGGCATTTTGCATATTGATTATATTCAGAGAGGTGCCACAATAAACTGACAATATTATGCAGAACTTCTGTTGAGATTCGTGCTAAACGGCCAGGAATGGCAAAGAGAAAGATTCTGTTTCACCAAGACAACGCTCCCTCGCATACTAGCACAGTTGCGATGTCCAAAATCCACGAGTTGCATTTCCAATTAGTACCGCATGCGCCTTATTGTTTAAATTGAAACAAGGCAACAAAAACTATTCTGAAGCATAAAACAAGTAACTTTATCTTGGAATCAAAGACATCAAACATAAGATTGCCTTTTAAACTGATACTTAAAATATACCTGAAAGCTACCAATCCCACAGTTTCTAAATGGTCATCTAAATAATTGTAAAAAAGATAGATATTATATGCGAAAGGTCTTCTAAAAAAGTTGTGTAGTATTTAGTAAATTAAGAATATTTTTTCTTCTTACATTAATATTGTGTACTTTACATCGAATGCTGACTTTTATTTGGTAAATATGATGAAGACCTTGTCAAAAGTATTTTATATATATATATATGTAAGTTCAGAGAATGCACAGCAATACGATTTGCATATTCAACTATCGTAATGTTTTTAATTTGTGCGATATTCTATTATTTTAACATACACTAAAAATGTGTCCATTCTGCACTCTCTGAACTTGTCCCATATCACCCGAATCCAAATAAGGGTCATATACCGGCAGACAATAATTAAACAGCAACTTAGTCGGTACTTATAACTCTGGACATATAAGATTGATATCCGAATATATTGGGTCTGGGAAAAAGTTCGTGGCGTTTTTCCCGATAGATGGCATTGGTTGCCGATAACTAAAGAACAACAAGTCACAGCGACATCACCGACGGCTCGTTTTTTAGATGACCTTCCGAACGTTAGTTTGAGCGTAGAAACATTGTAATCGGTGCAGTGGTTGGAAAGTTATTCGCACTTGAAAATGGAGAAGAATAATGAGAAATTTCGCTATATTCTGCAATATTATTATGATAAGGGGAAGAACGCTGCGCAGGCTTGTGATAAAATTTGTGCTGTGTACGGTGAAGGTACTTTATCGAAATCTGTTGCGCGGAAATGGTTCGCTCGCTTTCGTTCTGGAAATTTCAATGTGAAAGATGCAGTCACGCTCCGGTCGTCCAATCACTGAAAAATCTGATGAAATTCTTGAAAAAGTCCAACAACATAAGCATATCAGCAGTGTCGATATTGGCATGGAGCTAGGCATTGACCACAAAACTGTTTTGAACCATTTATACAAAGCTGGTTACAAAAAAAAGCTTGACGTATGGGTTCCTCATGAGTTGAGCGTGAAAAACATGATGGACCGAATTAACATCTGCGATGCGCTGCTGAAACGGAATGAAATCGAGCCGTTTCTGAAACGTTTAATAACCGGAGATGAAAAATGGATTACGTACGATAATCGGAAGCGTAAAAGATCGTGGATAAAGGATGATGAGCCGTCACAAGCGTTCGGTAAGCCAACATTGACGCCAAAAAAAGTGATGCTGTGTGTATGGTGGGACTGGAGGGGAATCGTCCACTACGAGCTACTTCCAACTGGTCAGACGATTGATTCTCAACTCTACTGTGCACAACTAGAGAGATTACGCCAGGCGATTGAAAGAAAACGGCCCGAATTGATTAATAGGAAAGGTGTTGTCTTCCATCATGACAACGCCCGACCACACACTTCTTTGATGATATAAATTATAGAGTTTGGTTGGGAAGTTTTGATGCACCCACCTTACAGTCCGGATATAGCACCCTCTGACTATCATCTGTTTCGATCTCTGCAGAACTCTCTCAATGGAATTAAGTTGGTTTCAAAAGAAGCCTGTGAAAACTACTTGATTCATTCTCACTCTCAGAAACCACAGAAGTTTTTCACCGATGGGATCATGGATCTACCAAAAAAATGGCGAAACATTGTCGATAATAATGGAGCATATTCGGTTTAAATGAATTCGTCCACGCGCCATGCGGGGACCAGTAGAATTTTACTGAAAAAACGCCACGAACTTTTTCCCAGACCCAATATTATTCATAATCAAGCCTAGATTTTTACTCTGCGTAACCACCGGAATAACTGTACAACATAATTTTATGTTCAATTTGAAATTCCTCCATATGTTTTTTTGCCGAATAACAACATAATTCTTGTTAGGTTTGATAAGCAGAGACTGATTATTAGACAAAGAACTAATTCGCATCAAATCATCGTTAATTTTAGATATGGCACTGGGTAGTTCCGAAGTCGATCAATTCAAATATATTTGAGTGTTATCAGCATACATGTGTAATTTACAATACCTGATGCTTGCGGACAGCATACTTGTGTATACTGAAAAGAACAGCGGTCCAAAAATTAATTCCTGAGGCACACCTGTGTTAATAAGTAACTGTAACTGTAACTATCTGGTACCTATCAGATAAATACCACAAGATATCATGACTAACTGTATCGAAAGCTCTACTAAAGTCCAATAATACTAAAATATTAAGTTCATTATTATATATGACTCATATGATGGATGATATTATCAGTTACATTCAGGAGAACTGTGGAGGAACTATTCCCATGCCCAAAACCCTACTGATGCTGAGGAATAAAGTCATAGCTACTTAAGCGCTCGTTCGGCTGGGCACACATGATCCTCTGCAAGATTTTGCTAAACGCAGAAAGTATGCTTATAGGACGAAGGTCTCTAACACTAGATAATGTGGCAACCTTAGATAAAGGCAACATAACAGCTAAATTCCATTGGTGTGCGAAATAATTAGAATACATGCAAGAGTTGACTATACGAGCGAGATAGGTAAATGCTTTACAACTAATTTATTCTACAATAACGATTTGTGGCAAGTCATAGTAAAGTTGATATATCGATGATGAAGCATGGCCAAAGCTTTTTGATCTCTTGGTATAACCAGAATTGTTAAACTATTTTAAAATTAACTAAACGTATATATAAACTGTTTTTGAGCATCTATTTAACATAACTCAGCTTTTGCATGATGTTGAATGTAGGATATTACTTTGAATGTATACATAATCAACAATACAGAAAAATCTTCATTGTAAATTAAATATACATGCTTTAAATACCGATATAAACGTCGTGAGATCGAGACGATCCCTTCTACGCATACCGCAAGTTTTAATTTAAAAATCAACCAAAATAATCCAAAGTAGCAGTAAATCTATTAACCGTGACATTTTATTTTTATATTGCACCTTGGCTTCCAACAAGTAATTGTGAGTTTATTTTAGGGTCATTTAACCGGTAGTGTCTATTATTTCGATTTATATCGGTCGGTTTAACTTAATAGCAACCGTTTATCAGTCGCTGTTCATTTAAAACCGTTCTCAATCAAAAGTGTGAGGAACGTTTAATAATACGCATTTTCTTGCGTCTCTGTTACTATTTAATATGTTGAATGAGTACACGGTTGAAAGATTTGCTGATAAGTGGTATATTTAGTATACCTTGATTTGTATTAATACTACGGCTCGTATCTGTTCCAGACGGTATAATAGTTTATTCAGACAAAAATAATTTTTATGAATTCTTATGAAATTAAGAGTATCCTCGTGTCGTTTTTTCTTTAATTAGTTGAAAATAAAAGTCATCAAAAGTTAACACAATTTATTTATGCGAACGTTTACACTAGTTTGTTGAAAAATTAGTGTCACTTCTTGGTCAAGGTAAAGCATCAATCTTTCGCACTTTCAAGTATTGTAAACACAACTAATTTCTAGACCTAGACATCTCGCAATCTCTTGCATTTGTTATTTTCTTTCGAGGAATGAAATGTAGTAAATATTAACATAGATTTAAAAACGATTTATTTAATAATATGTAGAGCAAATTACTGATACTGAAATACATGTGATGTAAATCGTCTTTTTGGAATATAAAAAAATTTAAAAGGAAATTATTTATAAATTAATATGTCTACGTTTAGGCTAAAAAGCACATAAATATTTCCTCTGTTGCATGTAAATAACAAAACATTTTCAAATGGCCGAAAGCCTTTCGTTAATAAAGTAGACCTAATTTATTAAAATTATAAGCATTTTACAAAAATTTGAAATATGTAAACACAGAAAGTAGAATTTCTTGCTACGTTAACCTACTTCGATTAACCTGTGTGCTGATTGTGGTCAGAATATTAATTTTAACAGCGCCATTTTCTTATTCGTTAAAAATAAAGTATTAAACAGTTTGCGTTTTAAAGATATGCTTGTATTTTTAAATAAAACCTTGCAAATGTTTAATAAATTTATTAAAATAAAATAAAAATATTTGCATAAACCAAACTTCGATCAAATAAAATATAATACAGCCTGCGTAATGGTTTGCAACTCCACATGCGTATCAATCCTTAATAGGAATCTGCATTTGTTGTGACTAGCTAAGAGCATATTTATATTAAATAATTTCGTGTTTCAAAACATAATATTAGCTGCAATATTAATGATTAGTGGCTAGATGTGATGCTTTGTAGCTTTAGTTGTGATATGTGTTGGGTTTCCTATAAGTAAACTGGATATTATCACCCTGTTGTTTGTAGTACTGTTAAGTTTAAAAGTCAAATGAATAGTTAATTAAATATACATATGTGATTAATTTTAAATTTCTGATTATCATTTTTTTCTGTTCTTTATAGAATTTTTTAGATAGAAAAACATTTAATTTCAGTGAGTATGACAAAAATCACTTGGTTCAATTTTTTGCATGTAAAGATTAGAAGTTTAAAAGCGTGGAATATTCCTACTACTAAAAAGATGGCAAAATGTATTGGACCAAAATATTCAATATATAGTTTAATGAAATACTTATAAATTATAAAAGAATTGTTGTTGAATTTGAGTAACCCAATATATACTTTTCTTCATATACACAATAAAATGTAATTAAAACAGTTGCAATATTCGTATGTGCCTACATTCAGAAAGATATAGGTGTATTATAAGTCACTATATGAAAAAATAAATTGTACATGCATATTTGGACACCACCGTTTCTTTGATAGATTGTCATACGCTAGTGTACTTATAAAAAAATGTTTTTTTTTCCGCCCTGTATCCTAAAGTGTTTGCTTTAAATCATATGTGGGCAACAACTGGCCCGCGGGCCGTATCCGACCCGCTGTAAGATTTGATCCGGCCCGTGAGACATTGTCGTATTATCTCATGTCTGATATCTATCGCTAAAAATTATGAACACTACTTTGAAACACTACTTTAAAATGCACTACTTTTAAATGCGGCCCGCGAACGTATTTGCACATTAAAATTTGGCCCACAACATGTCAAAGGTTGCCCATACCTGCTTTATACAATACTTTAGCTTCACATACCGTACGGCAATACAGTTGTGTTTAGAATTGGCACTTTGAGCATTCCGCCAGCGGCGTGTGTTTTGAAGAAGTGCAATTATTTTAAAGTAAACGGATAAAATTGTGTCTTTCAACAGATATGTAATTAATGTTTTTTAAACCATTTATAACATTGAAACATTTAAGTATAGAAAAATGATTATGGTATTATTGTTTGTAGTCAGGTTACTTTTCTGGTTCATAATTTTTAGTGACTGCTAGTCTATTAAAAATCGTTTGAAGCGTTTTCGACAAAGTAAGGTAGATTTTTGGAATGAAAAAATTTTTACCACAATTATTATTATAATACAATTTATTAAAATAACAAAATGCAACAAATGAAAAAAATCCAGATTTAGCACCGTCGGAATACCACCTTCTCTCTTAAAAAATATTTTGCAGGAAAGGAATTTTAATTAAATCGTTAAATTTGGAATTGCATTACAAACTACGAGAAGAAATAAATGCAAAACCGAAAAGTTCCTTTTTTTATTTTCATTCCATGGATTGTCAAGCCACTCTCGTTATCATGTACAATATCTTGTAAGTATTATATAGTTTTCAGTTGCGTAATGAATTTAGGCACGTATTTAAATTGAGAAATCTTAAAATTTATGATTAAAAAGTGCTTGGTCATGCTTGATTATAAATGTTGTATATTTTGCATCAATCGTAACGGGGATTTGTCATTTAGCTTATTTTTTCTTTAAAAATACATATTATTGGAAAGATTACGTAGAGCATAAAAGAAATGTAAAGTAAGTTGTATTTAAAAATTAAAAGCCGTATAAGTTAAATTTGTTTTTATTTTAGTTTAAAATTTATGTCTTGCTGTTGAAAATCAATCTGTTGTTGGAAATTTATCAAAAGGAATTTTATCATAGGATTGTTTGCGGTAGTATAGCTGTGAAAGTCAGCTTGAACCTATAGCTTATTCGTGCTTTTAGCGAAGAGTAAAAATGGAATAATTAAAATTCTTTCGTACAAATAAGGTATTTTTTGAGCGTCATTTTTACAAAATAATACCATAATCATCTATACTTAAATGTTTCAATGTTATAAATGTTTTATTAATTACATATCTGTTGAAAGACACAATTTGTTTACAAATCTAACCCTATTTATTCGAAGGTGTAGAGCAGGTATGGGCAACCTTTGACATGTTGTGGGCCAAACTTGAATGTGCAAATACGTTCGCGGGCCGCGCTTAAAAGTAGTGCATTTTGAAGTAGTCTTCATAATTTTTAGCGATAGATATCAGACATGAAATAATACCACAATATTATTATAATACAATTTATTAAAATAACAAAATGAAATGAAGAAAATAGTTACACAACATTATAATTAAATCGTTAAATTTGGAATTGTTACAAACTACGAAAGTTAAATAGCGACACCGAAATCAATGAGACACTTGAGCTTGAATTTGGGAAACTAATTCGTCGATGTTTGGATTAATTCCACTGATACGAAGACGTAAAGAATTTTCCAAATTATCGTCAGTCAGCCTTATACGATATTCTAAGCTGTGGAAAATGGTCTCCTTCGAGGTATTTTTTGAAGAAATCGCACAACTCCACGTCTTCAAAGTGTCACTTGAGTGTGAAAGTAGTGTAATTTTTTTTTAATTGGGTTTTTCAAAATGTCTCGCGGGCCGGATGAAATCTTACAACGGGCCGCTTGTTGCCCACATATAGTGTAGAGTGTGAAATTGTATTCTATTGTTTTCTACTACCATTGACACATTTTCTCCTTTTATTTCTCAGTATATGTATTCGTTGCTGTAACAAATTTATCCTTCTTTCTGCTAATATCCTTTCGTATTATCGTCTCGCATTTTCCTAAATCATCTCCTGAGTCTATTCTCATATTTTCTTACTTCACATGAACTGGCGGTATTCGATTATTTATAGTACAGGTCCTATATTTAGTCGTTTTTTTATTTCTGTTTTATGTTTTATTTTAACCCTTTTGGTAACGCCACCTACTTTGCGGATATATTTTATTTCTACGTCTGTATTTTCTTTTTCATGACTAGTATTTTAAATCATTTATAAACTGTTACTTTTGTTTTTTTTAAGAACACTCTTTATAAATGAATTCGTTAGGTTACATGTAGCTTAGATGTATTACGCAATCCTGAAGTTATTCTTGCGTCGTTGTACCCTTTGCTGTTAATGTTTATCCGCCAATATTTAAAAGTCTCGACTAGTTCCAGTTTATTTACATTTAGTGTGATGTTTCCTTGCGAACTGCCTCTGTTGTGTTGTTAGATTTCAATGATTTTGTATGTTACAGGCTTCTAAGTTTCTCTGTAGGTCTCTTCCTTACGTTTCGAACATAAATATAATAAAAGCTTCGTAGTTTGAGATTCATTGCCTTAAATATGAATTAAGTGTGTAGTAGTAGTAGTGTGCAGTAGTGGGAGCTTTATAATCTTTTTTTCTTATAAAACCATATTTTGTACTACTTCTTTTGCCGACGTTTCATACACTTCTCCAAGGGACAACTCTAGAACATCTGTTACTACATTGAAACTGAGATTCTGAAATTGTACTCCAAATATGTTTATGTACATATATTACGGTAATACTTTAGTTGAGGACACAAAATATGAATTTCCTTATAGATGCCTCAGAAACTAATTGTTTGTATTAGTAATACTCAATGTGCGATACCAGACATGCAGTCTATCCAAGTAAAGGTACGGTCGTCTCATTTTCAAGCATCGAGAAGGAGCTGGTTTTTTTAGAGGAGCCCAATTTCCTAGAGATTCTCAGTCGAGATTTAAATTCGCAGGCATCGTTTTTTAATGATTGCATTAGGCAGATGTTGCTAATATTTCTGGTGCTGGTAAATTGGTGAAACATTAGAACGAAAAAAAAAATTTTTCCATTTGGTGTCTTATTTATCTGCTGTTCTTTAGGAGTGTTCTTAAATTTATGAATTGGCAGACCCTTAACTACTTTCAGAATATGATTATAAATTCTTATGTACATTTTTATGTCTGTAGATAGTAGTAGCATTACCTGAAAACAAGCAAAAACTTTAGTAGACCCAGATCAAATGCACAAAAGTTTTCTAATTATAGAATGTCGTAATTAAGTTGATTTATATATTAAAATTTGTTTCAATCTATTATGTTAAAATAAAAATTTTATTAAAATAATATTTCGTTTATGTCAGACTTCCATAGTGACATTAGTTTTTTAAGTTTTGCAATGGTCACATTCACTTCATTAGACTACGTTAGTATGCATTGCTATCATGGTGAAGTACTAAATTCGCATGAAGCGAAAACAAGTTTATCAGCAAAGATTTCCTATGAGAGGCTAATTTGCAAGTTGTGGATAATAACCCTCGTATGTTTACCAAGCTGATATGTAGAGTTTTATGTGTAAATCTGTGTCTGTTTCGCAAACCAATTTCTTCGTTCCTATCACTAGCAAAATGGCCGTTACACAAATAACTTAACTCTAATGAAGTCTGTTTTACTCGTGATGGAGTTTTTAACCTTCATACTCTGCATGAATGGACATATGAAAATTCGCACGCAGTTCAAGTTAAGTTACCTAATCAATTTGGGTTTTCCATTAACGTCTGGGCAGGCACTGTGGGTGATTGTTTTATTGGTATATTTCGCTCGCCGAATAGGTTGAATGATGAATCCCATACAAATATTTTCTGTTATTTATTGGAGGACGTGCCGTGGATATTATTATAAGCATGTGTTACGTGCATGATTGGCTCCAGCCAATTATTCATATATTATCAGAAATTAGTTACGTAAATTGTTCGGTAACAGATGGATCGGTTACGAATCTGTAAGATTTAACATTTTGTTCACATTTTTGGATAGATCACTGTATATGCATATGCTAACATTTTCGTGAATATATATATATAATATAATAAATATAATAAAATTAGATAACAAATTTCACTTGCGTTTCTTATTTTATAACTTGTCCCTTATTGAATTTATTTCATTACGGCCCTGTATGAATATATATTCTTATTCTAAGAAAATAATTGTTATATAATCTTCTAGTTTAATACTTATTCATCATTTCCAAGTTAGTGTAATGTTTATGACTTAGTTATTTTTTCTGTGAGATTTTCCTTAGCTTGTAACGTATTCTTTTAGTTATTGTTTACAACACTTGAACAGCTCATTTGCTTGTACAATACAATTATTTTTATAACTTCATTTAATTCAGGGCTGCGTTCAATTAGTGACAATTTTCTTTCTTTCTCCAACTATTTAGTATTTGGTTTCCAAGTTATTTTAAATATTTTTTAATGAATTGGTTCATAATAACCCCATAATTTATACTATTCTCTCTTCTCCTTTCTCTGACGTTATAGGTCAGAGTTTAAATCAAAATAGGAAAAACGTGTTCCCTTCCTGGTTGCTACAATTAGAGAGTTAACATTGTCTTTAAAATTAAATTATTCACGGTTGGAAGAAATTAGCATTATCTTGGGAGGGAATGAAATTTTTTAAAACCTCGGTTGGGTTAAGATAGGTTAATTTAAAATTTATTAAACCAAATAAAGTTTATAAGAAGATGGTTCGAAATTTTAACACGGAAATGTAGATTTAGATTTAGATTGTTCCAGTACTTACCCTGAAACGAATGGAACTAAATCTTTTGTGCAACACTCTATTGGTATACCATTTCATTTAACGAAAATACGTATAAATACCCAGAAGGATATTAATGTGGAAATTGGTGTGAAAAAACCGAGTATTAATGTATCGTATTGATGTAAATATATCTATAATTTGACTATTAGGATTTAGTATTTAGTATCCAAGTTTTGCATAGCGCGACATAGAGAGGGTCACAAATCAAATGTCAGCACTAGAAATTAACCTCCATCTTTAGTTAATCTAAATCCAAAGTTTCAGTGCGATACGTGTAGATTTGTAGCTAAAACGAACTATCAAATTTGATAAGTTACTTGAAAATTGGAATTAAATCGAGAACATTTTCGCGGAATAATTTCTTATAATATTCGAAGACAATTTTCTCAACAAAAATGCCTCACAGAGTTGGGTTGGGTTCAGTCAAAAATTTCTCGTTGGTATGGAGAATTCAAACGTGGACAGATTAGTCTTAGCGGCCATTCGACTTCAAAGACCTTAATCCGAAAAATTTTTCGTGAAGAATTGTTTGTACAAAAATTAGTTTCTTGTTGGATGCCGCATCTGTTGATCGAAGAATAGAAAGCAGTTAATGTGGATTGGTGTCAAAAGGCTCTAGATCTGTTCAACGCGGGAAACTCTAATAATGTGTGTGTTTTGGTGTTCCAAAATGAAGATAAGCCGACAAAAGTCGTGACGTATGTTTTGAAAGCAGGTCATGTATCAACATTTCCTCTACAAGATCAAAGAACTGTTACTGCCGATTGGTATACAACCATTTGTTTGCCGCAAGTCATCACTGAGCTTCTAAAAACCAACCCTGAACGACGAATCATCCTCCACCAATACAATGCTAGTTCGCACACGGCATGCAAGACAATTGAATTTTTAACGCAACAAAATGTTGAATGGTTGGACCATTGTCCATATAATCCAGACCTAAGTCTCAACGATTTGTATACCAATTACGAAAATCAAGAGCGCACTGCGTGGTCAGAGGTCCCGGTTGTCAGAAGCTGCAATCGATGCCTTCAAAAATGCAATTTTGACTGTACCAATAAACGAGTGGAACAACTACTTCCATAGTTGATTCGAGCGTATGCAAAAGTGCATTTATCTTCGAGGAGAATACTTCGAAAAACGATGAAGTCTTTAAAAGCTATCTACCGTTTTATTCCAGTTTTATATGTAAAACTTAAAAGACAACCTACGTGTAGCAGTTTTTGTCTATTTGCCGATCATTGATAAATTTATTATATAATTTTTTTAAAATATGGTAAGTGATCTTGTTTATTATTATTGTAAACTAAATGCGTATTCGGAATGTAATATGTAGACATAATATATGTAATTTAAAACTATATTTTACCGTATTAACACCTTAACAGATTGATATCTTTCATTTGGTATATAACTATTATTTTTTTATCACCTACCATAAATAAATCAAAAGATTGTTATTCTTACATTAGTATTTTGATTAATGCATTTCTGCTTTGTTTTTTTTTAGTTCTCACGTATTTATTAATCAACGTGCTTCAGTAATGGTTAGTAACTTCTTGGAGGTTCAATACTATGGTGCTCTTTAAGATTTTTTCGTATGGAATCACCTTAACTCTTCGAGTTACTTGCTGGTTAAAGCCCTAGAAGTCGTTAAGGATATTAACAAGATAAAAAATACGGGTTTTAGCGATTTATTATCTATAACAGTGTATGGACGCGAAACAGCGGCCACCAAGATCGTCAAAACTAAATCTTATGAATTTTTATGTTTGGGGATATTTGAAAGGCATCGTTTACGTTACAGACCATTCAAACTAACAATTAAAAATTTAATGTATTTTCAATTAAGTGCTCCATTCTCTTCATCGACGATTGCAATTTTGTTTACAAGAGCGAAGATGGCAGTTTGAACAACAGTTGTAATAACCCCACGTATGCCAAATTACTGATTCGTTTTGTATGAATGTTAATTAAACCATATCCCGAAAACTACCGATTGTTAGACTAGGGTTTTCTTATTTTCATCTATACTATCATATGCCATCGTCTGTAAAGCTTTTTATTAACAGCTTCTATAATGCTTTGAATTTTAGTCGGATGCATTCTTCGAGGAAGTATCGATCTCTGTTTCTTGTGCTATGATAATGTATCACATTATATTTTTTAAAAAATTCATTATAATTATTTTTAATGAATGTGGAATGTACCGGTATGAAAATAGATGATAAGGTAAGTAACTTATTGTCCTTAAAAATATCCTTACAAGAGTCTCTAGCCTTTAAGTTAAAGATCGCACGTATGCAAGTTTTTGCGTTTTGAAAATTTGTTCAACACATACAAATACAATTTTACTAAAAGGTGACACCATAATTAAGTGAGGAATAGATTTACGTCCAGAAGCACTCAGATTTGACTTGACACTAAATAAACGCGGAGAGTAGGAGGAGTTCCCTATTAATACTACGTTATAGGACGCCACAATATTGTAACCCTGAAAGCCCTTCTGCCAATACTGAAGTAGGGGATCCACAAAATACGTTCGTTTTACCTGTTAAATAATATAACTAATTCTCTCTCTTGTGTGAAAGAAAAAGAAGAAACCTAAGTTCTATAGAGATTTATTGAATGATTAATATTTTGATTGACAAAGTATAGAGTAATTAATTAATTACGAATAAGTATCTAAAATAAATAATTAGAACTGAGTTTACAAATAACAAGAATAATAGAGCATACAAACAAAATAATCGCAATAGATTTACAACGTAATAAGTTCAGTTTTCAGTGGAATATAAATTACTTTAAACATTGAACTACTTAGTTACACTTGGTTAACAGAAACAAATGAAAAGGACATGAGTTATCCGAGAACTAACTAATTGTTCGTCAACAAGCAAAATGATCACTTATATGTATGTATGTATATTGACCAGGTAACGAGCTCTTAGCTAATTAAACATTTACATAGCCAAAGTCAAGAAGTTGATGAAGGCACTTTCTAAATTTACTAGATTGTCTATCGACATAAAAGTTAAGTACAGATTTTGATTCGACGGTTTACTATATTTACTACTACATAAATTTCCTTCTGTTAAGGAGTTTGGTTTTAATAAATTTGTACTGGGTTCACATATCTGTACCTCGGGCCTGTACGATCTTAAAACTAGTACGGTAACAAATAAATGTACTCGCTGTTACCACAGTCTTCAGAATTAATTAAACACAACAAATTAATATATATATATATATGTATAGATGAAAAAGGAAGGTTGTGCGAACATCCTTAATCAACCTTGATGGACCGATCGATTGCCTTCGTACCTCTTGAGCATGTTGGATA
This sequence comes from Dermolepida albohirtum, assembly GCA_031893035.1. NCBI lineage: Eukaryota > Metazoa > Arthropoda > Insecta > Coleoptera > Scarabaeidae > Dermolepida > Dermolepida albohirtum. The sequence goes on from JAVIWB010001628.1 coordinate 187,950, forward strand.
AGCTCTGTTTTCTGTTTGATGATACTTTTATTTTATAAACATTAGGGGGCGCCTAAAGGAAAAAAATCACTCCAGTTGACGTTGAGGGTAACAATAACAATATTCAAGAGCGTCTCTTCTATAAAATGCAACAATACAAATTCGACTTTGAATTTCACATTAGCACGTGTAATGGCGTTTTTTACCAAACCAATCTAACTATCTTAACGTAAAGTCGATAAAATTTCGTAACCTGTTTATTCAAATTCAACAATGGTTGATTGGAAAGTAATTAACTCTTCTCATAAAATAAGCCTGATTACTTAATCTAAAATTGAACCACAAAATTTGTATAAAGGCAGAAACTTGTTTACTCATTGAAATCGAGTATAGAAAAGAGAGAAACGAATGCGCCATCTTTTTTAATATAATTATGCATGAATAAAAAAGTGCATGCTAATATCATTGCCAAATAATTACAAAACCACCGTGAAGTAGAATGGGTTATTATATTTTTATTCGACTTTTTTTTTAGTTTCTACTCGAAGTTAATAAATAAAATAAATCAGTTAGGCATTTAAAAACTTCCGGTAAGTTATTGATATAAAGCAAGAATAACAGGGGTCATAAGATAGATCCTTGCGGAACACCAAAAAAGATATCGGTCCATTCGGACGTGATTTGTCTTCCATTGTGTAATTTGTCTTCCACAGCTTATGCGTTGCTTTTCACCAGTGAGATAGGACTTCATCCAATACAGTGGGACAGTTTTAAAACCCATAACTTCAATCTCGTCATGCAGAATTCCATAAACTGCGCTGGACAGGTCTAAGAAAAATGAAGTAGAAATTCTTAAATTATTTTCAAAGACTAGTATATTATTATTATATAGTAGGTATATTTTATACAAAGTTGTTACACTATAGACATTTTTAGATCCGTATACATATATATGGATGTAACAGATTCCTTGAAACTTTTCCATTCAAACATAGTAGTTCGGAAAATTTCTAGTAAATGTTAATGTTATCGATATAATTCACTTCCAGTTATGAACAATTCCATTTATGTCGAATGTAGTAGCCAAAATCGTTACATTAAATTGAAATATATTCGTTTTAGAATCTTTTTAGATTACTCGTATTATTTTATACGATTAATTTTAAAATTCTTTATATTTAGTATTAACTTTAGCTGAAACTGAAGCTCTAATTGTTAGTAATCTTTTTCTGGATACACAATAAGTAGTTTTTAATGGCAAAACAATTTCTAAAGTTTCATTTATGTAAAGTATATTGTTGCGTTAAATTTTTCAAAAATAATTTCGAGTGGTTATAGACTTCGTAAAAAAATATGTAGCTGCATTCTTTCACAGATTTAGTGAGTATAGTTTTTTATATTTATCGTTTCTTAAAGGTTATCATATTTTAACAGATTTCTTCAGCTTCGAGTAGAAACTAAAAAAAAATTTCTTAAAATTTCCGAATAAAAAATATAATAATCCGTTCATAATCGTTGGTAAGCGCAGTAATAATGAGATGAAATGCATAGCCACAATATCTTTAATAAGTAACCGATCGAATTAATAATTAAGATAATAATAAATTGCTCTCCTTACAAATGAAATTACGAACGGTGTCAACTGGAACTCGGCAAGTAAAAGGTTAGCTACCAACCGACGTCGGTTAACGCTGAAAATTCGATCTTATCCTGGATGTTAAAGTAATTAAGCGTCATATGTAGCTCGACGGCGCTTCACCCAATTAAATTAACTATTTGCTGTTCAAACTTATGGGGTGAAGGACCAAAGTAAAAGCGTGAACAGCGGGAGCAGCGGAACACACTCATACACCCATAAAATAGACAGTTCGATTGCGGCTTGGAGAGTTTATGCTCGTCGCAGCAATAAAATTGTTTATTTAAGAATGGCTTTCTTGAATTATGTGTTAGCAATCTATATCTTCGATTTTATTCTTACGAAATACGTACATAGATGCATACATACATTTATATATGGATACACTGAAAAAAAGAAAGAAGTTTGAAATACTCTTGAATGTATGTTGAATATGTGAAATGTGCATATACGAGAGCAGACCAGTAATTAGTGAACCTAAAGAAAGAGGACAGTACCAATGAAAAAAAATCTTATTTGTTTTCTACTTGACAATCCCTCAAAACATCTGTCAAAATTTGTTTTCATTCCGATAATAAGGAATAGAAAGTCAATTGTTATTAGCTCGTCATAAAACATGGAAAAACGGAGTAAGGGGTAAGGTTTTTATTTTGATAGAACGACGATGAAACCAAAGTTGAATTAGAGTCTGTTTACGAAGATAAACTTTCCATCTACTTGCAACTATAAAGTGATGGATAAATGAGTTTTAATGTTGTCGGATCAGTATATTTGATGAACAACACGACTTTTTAAAAAATACATAATATGGTGTTACTTAAAAAAGTTTTTGTGTCGAATAATAGTAGCTGAGGAAATATAATTAAGGAAAATCGGAATATCGCCCATAGAGAGATCGTCTCAGGTGCTCACACTAATGTGTGAGTACAAGCCCTAATATCACAAGTATAAACGGTTTTGGATCTAAACAACTAATGTGTGTGTTGGTTCTAGTTTTCGAGATATTAAATAAACACATTTTTTTTAGAATTTTTGACAATTAATCTCCATTTTATTCATTAAAAAGTGTTAAATTAGAAATGAAGAGCAGTCGAACTGAGTCGCTTGTACTGTTTGGGATCTGTTTCACGCATTAAAGTCAAACCGTAGTCGCTCATCATGTCCTCGTCCGAAAATCCTTGGTATCGTTTTTCGATTTTCGCCAAATCTCGGTGTAGTCGCTCTCCTTGCTCGTCGCTTGTATCATCCAAGTTTTCAGGAAAAAATTCGAGATGGGAATGCAGAAAATGTATTTTAAGAGACATTCGAGCTCCAATCTTGCAATAATTTTGCATATATTCTCCTCTTTTTTGAAAAGCGGTAAAAGCGTCTCATTCCTGGTTCTATATACAGTGACTTTTGTATGAGTGTCAAGATATTTCCACTCCTGCATCCGTGATGTGAGCAATTCTGATTTTTGTTTCGATAAATTCAAATCACGAACCAAATCATTGAGTTCACTTTGCGAAACTAAATGTTTGTCCTCCATGTTAAAATCGCTTCACTGTTCGTCGGTGATGAACTACAAGTTTCCATGGAATTTGCACTTATACCTGGACAAATTGGCAAATGATCATTGCTCGCACGGGAAACTGGCTTAAACACTGATGACACTTCAGGATATTTATATTTTCCTAGTTTTTTTGCATTTAGACCGACGACATTCATCAAGCAAAAGTAACAATCATCTACATGATTTTTCGGCTCTCTCCATAACATTGGCAATTAAATGAAAAACATACTTTTTTACCGCGTGACCACTTGTATAATATTGTGCTACACGCGTTACAGTACAATTTCGGTACTCACGGCTTGTGAGTGTTTGATACAGAGAAACCAAAAAAATAAAAATACGCATTTCTGATCACATTAGTAATAACTTTGCCACTTTTTCTGATCATATAACATCCGTGAACATAACAAAAACACTTTGAATCAAATTTACAATTCTGTCTTTGCATTTTCACACGTTTTGGATTCAAAAAAAAAAACTTTAAAAATACAAATAATGTTTCTAGCGACGCCAACAGCTGACTGTCATTATGATAGCGCAGTGCTGCCAACATGCGCGAACTCGCAAACTAGAACCAATTTTGAAAAACGAAACCCGGATTTGAATTCAGCACTTCAAATAACGTCAAGATTTGTTCTCATCTGCTCTGATCCAAAAGTTGACCGGAATTTGTAAACTTGTGTATTTAGCCTTATCTTACTATCTTGGGAACGATACAAAAAAGGTACCAAAAATAGTAAGAGACATGTTAGCAGTTCTAAAAATACAAGAACAAACAAGTCAGTAGGCAATGTTGAATTAAGTTCATCTATATAGATGAGGATATATGTGTATAAAGCCGTGAGGACCAACATCGCAAAGGAAGTGAATATGATGATCAACGGAGAAATTCAATTGGCATTTCCAAGGCTAACGTTTAAAAACTGGTGACCAAGATTACATAGATCCTAAAAGAGCCATAATAAAGGCCAATTTCAACAGCCATATGCAATGAAGCAAAGATGTTCTAGAAAGAAGTAATGACCACAGTAGATCTGAAAAGGTCTTAGTGGAATAGATTTTATCGCCACCTCAAATAATCTTAAGTCTAATCGATAGCAGATATCATTTTATACAAACATCTGTGTGAAAGTAAATTAACTCCTTAGCTGAAATGTACTTGCCCATTCTTTGGAATCACTTCTGAAATATACAAAAAACTCCTTATAAGTTAGTCGTCAAAATAGAAGTTATCATTGGCTTCAAAAAGATCTCTTATTAATTAGGAGGCAAGATCTTGGCTGCGTGGTGGATCAGTGATTAATTGGATTTCGGATACATGCACAAAATTTTATTATTTTTGCGGCTGTATGAAGAGTTATATTGCCGTGTTATAACAAAATTCCACTCAAGGCAGATCTTGGGTCTATACACTTTTTCAAGGATATAAGTAAGGCAAACTTCATTACATTAATCGGCATCTCCAGTGACAATTGAACTACGTACCTGAAGTGAAGAACAATTTGTAGGCTTTTCACACTTTTAAAAACCGAAATATCTGATCGATGTTATGTTTCGGAGTCATACTTGTATAGCTAGGATTTATTATTCTGCACTAGTCTACTAGTGTCTGCCTTTATTATTCGATTACCAAATGTGGAATCCACCGCCTTGCTAATTTCTTTACACTCAGATGTGTAAAATGATATCTATAAGGCTTAAGATTACTTGAGATGTCCTTGCGTCTCTCTAGAGTCTCCTGGCTTCTTGACATGTCTCTGTTGAAATTAGTTTTGATTACGCTTTTTTTAGGATATAAGTATGTAGTCTTCACCTGTTTTTGAACTTTAGCTTTAGAAATGCTAATTGGTCTTTTAGTTGAATATCATTTTCACTTTCTTTACGGTGTTGGCTCTTATAGCTTATCTACGTCTATTGTATATGAATTTGATTCAGTCTTATCCTCTGATTTGCTTTTGCATTGCAGTTTCAGAATCTTTGGTGTATTAAGAGACTCGAAACTGTATTGCCTTGTGGCCTAATTGGTAAGGCACTTTACTTAACAAATTTAAAAATCTGGTGCTCCGTCTGTGAAACTACACCGGAAATTGGTAAGACAGTCGTCTAGTAAACGACAGATACAGGTTCGAGTCCTGCTCCAGCGCAGAAATTTTCAATTAATTTCTGGGATTGTAATCAACGATGGCACAGCAGAAAATATTATATATATACATATATAATTATTTTACAGTTGATTTTTAAACTTAAAATGTAAATACTCTTTATCTCAGTCTGATTTGCAACCACGCTATTATTACGATGATGATTTCTCAGAAACAAGCATAAGCAATTCATTGTATCCTCCGGCTATGGTATTTAATGTATTATTTATTGTTTTATAAATTTTAAATAAATTCCAGATATATATTCAATAAGTAATTACTTAATTTCTTTAAGAAAAATAAAACTTTAATAAAATTAAAGATTGATAACTTTTCTAATAAACAATATATTGTAATTTTGAATAAAATAAAACCTTCTTTACATAATTTATTTATATGACATTTATTTATAACTATTAACTTTAGTTCGACCATATAATTGATATATTTATCCTTTACTTTTTAAATAAAATTTTATTTCTTTAATTAAAATAATTTTACTCTCAAATCATTTATGACCTTTATATACATTTTCCTGTTTTATTTAAATTCACTTAAGACCTTTCCTTTTCTTCTGCTTAGTTCACCGTAGATGTCCTTACCATCTCATATATTTCTCGTACTTGAATATAATTTATATTATCCAAGTAAGTATATTCTATCTTTGCTTGGTTATATTTTCTTTGTCTATTGCTGTTATTATATACTTCAATAGGTTCATTTTATACTTTTAATACTTATAATATCTTTATAATTCCATTTAGCTATTTTTCAGTAACCAATACCATTTTTAATTCACACTGGATTGCGAACTACTGTCAGTATCAATATTTTTTTGTCTCACTGTTTACTATTACCGTTTTTTTTTCCATAGATCTCCGTATATGTTTATTGGATTACTGAATTTTTTAATTTTTTTATATCCACTCATATTGATAAGGCTTTTTTCATGATATTTAAATTCACCAATAGAAATGTAGCATCGATACATGAAAGATATTTTCTTATTCTTCTTGTAACTCTTCATAAATTAAAATTATAAATGTTTAAATTACATACATCTTAGTACTTTTCTACCTTTACTGGTATAAAATATTTATAATTTTCACGCTAATATGTACTTTTAAAATATTGACATTAACATGTCTAACAAGAATTATTAGTTATTTAAAATAATATAAGGCTTTATTTTATATCAATACCATAACACATACTATCAATCTTTATATGAAAAATTCCATATATCCTTTATTATGCTTTTACAAATAAGTGCTTAAAATTTAACTAAAATAATATAATACAATACTTATTTATTTAACATATGTACATTATCTATCATTCCGCTGTGTTCAAAATTTGAAATTATGTACAGCCTGTACTTAAATTCAGTTACTAATAATTTTGAAATACTTTAAATACTTGTTATGAATTACTTCTCCTTAAAATAACATAATATATATATATATATATATATATATATATATATATAAAAAATTAAAAAATTTATAATAGTAAGCATATATGAGGATCTATGAAAAAAGAAACAGCAATAGTAGACAGTGAGAAAAAAAAATTGAAACTTAAATTAACTATTGATACTGCCAGTATTTAGAAATCCATTGTGAATTAAAACTGATATACATATATATATATATATATATATATATATATATATCAGTTTTAATTATACATATATATATATATCAGTTTTAATTCACAATGGATTTCTAAATACTGGCAGTATCAATAGTTAATTTAAGTTTCAATTTTTTTTTCTCACATACTATTGCTGTTTCTATTATAATCCCCATATATTTACTATTATAAATTTTTTATATCCAGTTATATTGATAACATTCTTTTCATGATATTTAAATTCATCAGTAGAAATGTAGCATCGACACATAAAATGTATTTTCTAATTCTTCTTGTAACTTTTCGTAAATTAAAATTATAAATGTTTAAATAACATACATACATTGATTGAAATATATAAGCATAGGTAAAAAGTGTTGACTCTAAAATTATTAACATATACTTATATATATATATATATATATATATATATATATATATATATATATATATATATATATATATATATATATATATAGACACAATTGAATTACTACTAAACTTAATTAAAGAATTTTAAGTAATTTAGAGAAGAGGCTAAACATTTCTACTTACTCTTCGGTAGAATATCAATTATGTAGAGTTTAAATTATGAGTCGTACTATAACTTCCACGCGTCCGAACATTTCCTGCATTTAATTACGCGTCCCTCACGCGCGGATATTTCATTCTGTTAGGACTACGCCGGCCATAAATTCCAGATCATACTTGGGGAATTTGTATATTTTGGTCGTGAAGTAAATCATATGAAGTAATAAAGATGTTCATTAATGTTAGTGTTATAACACAACACTGTGTGTAAGCTCGAAACACAACGGCGTATATTTGTATTAACTACAGTAATACAAGTGCTACAGCCGAACTTTAAGTCAGAGTGTACATAATGCCTCGGCTCATAATTAATTCACATGTCTCCGAAATACTCATTATTTATGATCGTTCCCAGTTTGGAAGCTCAGATATAAACTTTCTATTTCGGAGTGAATTGTTGCCGAATTGAGATCGGCAGTAATGCTTTCGGTGCAATTTTTTTGTTCGTGTTGGTTTTATTTGCACTCTCAAGATTGTCTTGAAACTTAAATTAACTATAAAAGTCTACGGTGTTACTTAACCAGCAAATATGTTATAAAGTGCTGATTGTGAAGTTAATGTATTTTATCGATATTGCTTATTCATATAGAAAATGTATTCAACGACTTTAAAAAGCTTTTGAAATTATAAGCAAATAGAAAGCGTCTTGTAAAGTAATATATGGAACAAATTCAAATAGACAAATAGGAAGTACAGTTTATTTTGATCATAAATAAGAGTACAGAGAGCGTAAATAAGATAAATAAGAGTACAGAGAGCGTGTAATTTGTAATAAAATAAACTTACATTAGCGTAGTGAAAATATTTGTGGAAAATACAATATGTGTTTTAGTAATTATGTATTTATTTAACAACATAAATGCAAAAAATACAGTCATTAGCACGCATATTCATATGAAAACAAACATTGATTATAAGCAAAACAAAAAGTTTATATTACTACGTGTTTTGTGTATTTTAAATAATGTTAACAACTTTGTTTCGGAGTTTCAAGATCTTTATTATGATTAGAATTTCCTAAAAGAAAATCATACAAAATAAAATAACCATTTTGTAATATTAATAAAGTTTTTAAATAATACTACTTTCATCGTCGTTTCAAATGTCTACCATCACTTTTTTTAACTTTCAAATTGTTATTTATAATAAAATACTGATAATTTAATAATTTTGTGTTTAATTAAACACCCATACTTTTAACAAATTAAAACATATCGAACAACTTTATAAATAAATAATTTTCAAACTTACATACAACCAAAATAAAAGTGAACTATTTAATATTATTTTTGAATTAAATTGTGACATTTTCGAAAATACAAATTTTTAATCTTGATCAACGTTATTTGTTTTATTTATTAATGACTTTTGTTATGTTTGCATAAATATTTCTATTCGAGATTTCGATTTACAAGAGAGTCTTCGATGCTCGACCTTGGTGTATATATAACTTATTTTTAGGTTGCCTGGTGGCTAACTTATATATGCTAATCTGGAAGAAAAAGTTTTGTTTTCATAACGCGTAGAGTTTATGGATTTAGCCGTAAACTATTTAGCCAGAATTTGCGATTTTTTTTTTATAAAATGATGAAACTAGCGTAAAACAAGTGAGCAATTTTAACTACATGGGAGCGATCGTTGATAGGAATGGGATAGATAAACAGTAAGTCAAACAAAGAATACGGAATGCTTATAAGAATAGAAGCACTTAATGGTATCTGATTTAATAAATATATAAATAGGAAGAATAAAAAGTGTATTGGAAGGTCATGGTGGATATAGTGCTCTGTTATGGTCGTGAAGGACTTTGAGAGATCATGAGAAACGAAGACTTATAGTTGTAGGAGTAGATTACATACGGAGAAGTATCAGGATATCAAAATTGCAGAGAATAAGGAATGAGGAAATAAGACTAGGAATGTCAGTAGATGAGCAGATTATCTAGGGAATAGATAAGAGAATTTTAAAGTGGTTGGGACATTTACTATTTATGGAACATACAAGATGATTGAAATACCTTTTGTTTGACCACCTCCAGACAAGAATAAGAAAGAACGGCCACGTAAATCGTAGCAAAATGATGTTCAAATAGCAATCAGGGATAGAAATGTGAAAGATGACATACGATCGAGAAGAATGGAGATTAAGAATAAGAAAACAACTTCTCGTTGTATACCAATTCTTGGAAGTATATGTATTTTCAAACTAAAACACCTCCTTAAAAAAATGATATATTTTAAAAAGCTTTGAATTTAGCTTTTGTAGTTCGTCAAACAGTAATTCAGAATACGCGGAATACAAATTCGCTACTTCTTATAGCAAAATCAATCAAACATTAGAGATATGTTTAAGAGTTTTCCTTTCGACATGGTTTCTTGAGCTTTTTATTCTCTTTGTAATCATAAATATAAATTAGAGAAATTAAATTTGTACAAGTAAAATTAAATACGCTTTATGGTGAATAAAATATTGGTATATATTTATACGTCCAATACTAGTATGAACCTATAAATTATGTCAACATTTCTAATCCTATTTTATACATAAAGCTTAATTTAAAATATTATTTCGATGCGTTAAACTTGATATAATTAATTTATAGTTTAATTTACGTGTATTTTCTTGTAGCAAAATTTCCGGTACTTAAAATATAAATTACTCGATATTCAACTTACGGTACATTCGCTTTACGGTCGTCTAAGAGTGATCTTATATTATATTGCGCTTAAAACCTGTTTGTACCAAAATGTCGTAGTTGTGCTTTATTACATGACAATAAAGTTCGCATTACATTTATTGGAGTATAAAAAATATGTAATTTATACCATGAGTAAGTGAAGATGATATTTATTGAAGCAACACTTTTCAAAATAAAGAATTTGTTTTATTGAATAGTATATTTTTAAATCTAATCTAATACTATTAAGATAAATCTCAATTAGCTTCACTTTTTATGAGTTTTTAACATACTGTTAGTAGTCGCAAGTGAATGCGATTGTGGAAAAAAGATGTCACGTTTGTCACATTTGTAACTATCAAAAGAGGGCCAGATATCTTCTTAAATTAAACACCATTTGGAAAAATTTTATGGCGAACTTCTTCCGTCAACATTACGAGGGAGCGTTTTTATATTCGCGGAATGGGGGACAAGGGGTGGAAATAAAAAAACCAAATTATTTTTCTTTTTCAATATATTCACCTGCAAGACGGATACATTTTTCACATCTTTCAATTAATTTATTTATACCCTCATAAAAAAATGATTTCTCCTTATCTGCAAAATACGCCGAAACTGCCTCCTTGACTTCATCATCGGCAGTAAATTTTTTACCCCGCAGCTCTTTTTTTATTTTCGGAAACAGGTAATAGTCACTCGGGGCCAGGTCTGGGCTGTAGGGTGGGTGATTCACAATTTCGAAGCCCACCTTATGCAGGGCAGCTAACGCAACGCGGCTCTTGTGGACGGGCGCGTTGGCGTGCAAAAGCAGAACACCTTTTGTCAATTTTCCCCGTCTTTTCTCTTTAATGGCTTCTTTTAGTCGCTCTAATATTGAAGCATAATATTCTCCGGTTATAGAAACACCTTTATCTTTATAATCAATCAACAATATTCCTTCCGAGTCCCAAAATACCGTTGCCATGAGTTTCCCAGCTGATTGTGACACTTTAAATTTCTTGGGAGGTGCTGTGCCCTTTTTATGCCACTGCATGGAGTCTTGTTTGGACTCAGGTTCATAATGATGAACCCAAGTTTCGTCTCCAGTAACAATTCCACTCAATACACCATCCTTGTCTTCATTACAGAGGTCCAAAAATGCACGCGAACACTCTACGCGCTGTTGTTTTTGCGGCGGCGTGAGCATTCTCGGCACCCATCTTGCGCTCGACCTTAGACATGCTGAGATGATCGTGTAGGATTTTAAAAATTGTTGTATCGGATACTCCAACCATTTCTGCGAGTTGTTTCTTCTTTAGTCGAGCATCTTCGAGTACAATTTGTTCAACTTTTTGGATAAGTGCTGGCGTGGTCACCTCAATGCTCCTGCCCGGCCTCGGGTCGTCTTCAAGGGATTCCCTTCCTTGTTTAAATAAACTATGCCACTTGTACACCATGGTTTTTCCTGGACAAGAGTCGCCGTAAACCAATGACATCTCATTCATTATGGTCGCGACTGATTTTCCTTGCCTGGTAAGGAACTTTATAACGGCACGATATTCGATTTTTTCCATATTTCACTTTTCACTCCTGAATATGTTACTTGGTTGACGATAGCTCAAAGACTAACTGTCTAATAACAATGAAACTTCGTATTTATACTAATCATGAGTCGCTGCACAGGCCACGCCCCCAATGCGCCTACTCACCCCTCTACAACCCGCTCATTCCGCGAATATAAAAACGCTCCCTCGTACTTATCCTTTATAATGTTTAAGAATGTGTAATTCATAAAAAGGAAGCATTTTCTGGAATTACGCATATTCATTCTACAGAAATAATATTGAAAATAGAGTACTTTCTGACTCTTAAACAAAAGTTTAAGAACCATTTGCGACGTCGTTACTTTTAAATGGGATCGTCAGAGCAATTCTTTGAGAATTAAAGTTAACGCAAGATAGGTATCGAAATTCGTATCGGTTATTCAACGCAATCGTGTTAATTATGAGGATTTATGGAATGTTGGAGATCGAGAGAAGTATCCTTTTAAAGCAAAAGTGTCACAATTGGAGGAAATAATAATGCCGTTAGTTTTATGGAATTATGATGGAACACTGATGAATTACTTTGAAGAAACGCTACATAATTTGCGGAACGTATTAAAAAAAAGGATAGAAAAATTGATCGAAGCTAAGAATTTCCTTGAGGGCCATGGGTCTGTGCAACCAGGATTTATAAATGCTATTAAAGGTCACGATTTTATTTATATAGATCAGCCATCTCATATAGTTCTGATATTGGAAATTTTTAATTATTTCCTTGTCTAAAAAAAACACGGGGACGCACATTTATTAACAGAGAGACGAAGAATTTTTTGAGACCCTGAGATATCCATTTTTTTATGATACAAAATTACATTATTTATTATATCATTTTTTGGTTCTTTTGGGCACAGAATGGGACAAACGACATTACTTTAAAATCTCCCGGCTTTACGATCCTTACTATCTTTCCGGGTCTTGTTATCAGTTTCATTATAATTTTGGCTTTCAAATTCAGCTTCTCTAGTCTCTTTAGAGTTTTTTTGTCGAATTTTGTGTCTGTCGCTCTTACTGTCAATATAAATGTATTAAAGAAAAGAATTGATGAAATGATAATAACAATTTCCTTCGTATTTCCGCACGACCTTGTGTCAATTGAATTGGATGAATTTGTGATCGATGTATTGTTAATTACGTTTATGTTCGTAGAATGACTAAAGATCTTTAGTTGGTGGCATTCATTTTAAAAGAGAAGGAAAATTACGAAGAATTTTTTCGTTTAGCGGTCACGGATTCGGACTCGATAAGTCAGAAACTTACTATTGAGTTATCAGCTATATGAATAGATTAATAATTATAATGAAGCTATGTTGTTTAACTGTAACAATAAATTCACAGCAGTGACCAAATATAAATTAAATGTTACTAAAATTATTTGCGTGCGTAAACGCTTACTGTGGTTATTAACAAACATAAAACTAGTGCTAAATTTAACTATAAATTCTATTATTGAAATCGTAATAGAATGTGTAGTAATATAGGTGCTTATATCTTAATTCTTACATTTTCTCCTTTTTTTATTAGTGAACACAGATAGGTTTGTTTTCTTTAATGATTCGTAATATAGGGTCTTTTTAAGAGCTTGAGAATTTAAAATGATTATACAAGACAGAAATACTATTAATGAAACTTTTTTTCTTATAATCTGGTAGATAATTTCATGGCATTTATTTTTTAAGTATGATTTATGGCATATGTCCGCTGCGGCTACGAGTTACATGGTCTATTCGATCAGTCCAATTTTTGACTACTTCTTCCAATAAATCTGGCCGTATGGCGTCAATCGTGGCTCGAATATTGGCTTCCAATGCTTCAAGAGTTGCTGGTTTGTCGGTATAAACCAATGACTTAACATAGCCCCATAAAAAGTAATCCAGAGGCGTTAACGAACGAGGAGGCCAGCGAACAGAACCACTTCTGGAAATTAAGTTATCACCAAATTGATTTTGCAATAAATCGATTGTTGAACTCGCTGTATGGCAAGTTGCGTCGTCTTGTTGGAACCATAACCCCATAAAAAGTAATTTTTAAGCTCTTTCCTCATTTCGAAAGAGATAAGGACGAAGACGTCGCCAGCGTGTAAATCGCGCCAAGCAGTCAATTTTAATGGATGTAGTGGTAATTCGTTAACGGCTTGAGGATTGTCTTTGCTCCAAACACGGCAATTTTGCTTATTGACGTAGCCATTTAACCAGAAATGAGTTTCATCACTAAACACAATTTTTTGATAAAAATGCTCATCTTCGGCCAGTTTCAAATGAGCTCGATCAGCAAAAATGCGACGCAAACGATGGTTGTTTGGCTTCAATTCTTGCACGAGCTGTATTTTATATGCACATAAGCCAAGATCCTTACGTAAAATTTTTCACGTAGTCGAAGGACAAAGGCCAGCCAGTTGAGAACGACGACGAATCAACATTTCGGCATCTTTTTCAATACTTTGCGCTACAACAGCAATATTCTGTTCGATACGCACATTTCTTTGTCTTGATGATGGTTTTGAATCGAGAAGTGTAAAATTAGTGCGAAAACGATCAATAACTGCACGAATTGTTTCTCACTAGGCCTATTATGTTGATCGTAAAATGTGCTCTATGGACATCGTGAACAGATTTATTTTTTTTTAAGTAAATTTCCGCGTTAAACGATTCATGATGACTTGCCAAGCCTTACTGTACAGAAATGTCAACATAGTTTGACATTATCAGTTGTCAAACCATAGTTATCGATATCGATAGTTCTCATGCAGTTTAAAAAACACTATTACGAATACGTCTAATTGCAGAGCATTCTTTTATCCTCTACATAATGATAATAAATAATCATTTTTAGAACAAACTGTTCTAATAGTCACACAATCGTGTATAAACTTACATAGCTTTTTTACAATTTTGATTCGAAGTCATTTAATATCATCTCAAACAGGTCGCAAACCGAAAAATACATAGAAATCCTTTTTAACCAAATTGTATATATAAAATAAAGTGACAATGTTGTTAAGGTACACACGTAGGACAAACCAACCGATAGTATCTGCATAAGATCAAATTCAATTAAAAAATGAATTAGCTGTTATTTATAGTGACATGCAACTCCTTGGTAATTCTAAAACACCATGTGAAATGTTAAGATTTATGCAGAATTTATGAAAACAAATATAGCTTGAATAGCAACAAAATAGGCGCTAGAGCTTAATCAAAACATATTTAGAAAGAAAAACATGAATATGACTTCGACAATACTGAAATTCTTGAAATAGGTGGCAATTACAACCAATGCAATGACATATGTACCTTAGAAAAAGACCAAAATATAGTAAACGATGGAAAAGTTAATATATATATATATATATATATATACTCAATAATATATACAATCATTTAATCCTTAGGAGGCAAATTGCTTGTATCCCCTCTCCTTCTAATACTTGTTACCAGTTAAAGTTCATCTCGGAATGTGCCTAAATGTAATGGATTGCAACTTTCGTAGACTAACCAAAATACAACATAAAAATCTTTTAGAACATTCTCTGGTTAGTTTAATTGATTCTCTTAATCTCACACGAGAGGAAAACGAATATAACAAATTGTTTAAAAATTGATTATAATAACTAAATTGTACTGAAACACTAAGTAAAAAGTCATTTTGCTTAATTTATTCAGTTCTATGGTTTTGTTTATTAATTTATAATAACATTAACATTTCAAAATATAATCAACTTATTACATTTTAACTTTCTCAGGTAAGGAAATAAATAAATTTATTCACGAGCTTTTGATCTATGATTTATTTTAGTGAAGGACACATATTTCTAACTATATCTGCAACAAAAACTATATTGAAAGAAAATTTGCAAGTATAGAAAATGCTTGGAGTTAATTACGTATTAAATATAAAAATGAAAAAATACAAGTTACAGAGAATCAGAAACTTTTTTTTAATTTAACCATAATGGTAAATGCAAAACTTTGCCAATAGTGTTTAACATACTACTCAAAATTCCGTTGAAAAATGTTGTATTTTAAAATTGGGTATTCCAATAGAGTATAAAGGTTACTGTTTTCTAAGAAATTCAGCTATGTTATTAACAAATGACAGTAGAGGTTTGTTATTGGTTAGGTTGCCTGGAGGGTGAAAAATCTTTTTCTGTTGCAGAGGGATATATACGCAATTCTCAATATCGTAAAGATGGCCGAAAATCAACAAACATTTCTAAGACAACGTTTTTACCTCTGTTATAGAAGCAAATACAATTTCTAGTGTAGCAATTATACAGTGTAACCATGTACAATTAATGTTAATATGTATTCAAATGTTACCCTGAAAACTATAAAGATTTGTTGTTGCATTTATCTGTTTTGTTAGATCTTTTTTCATATTTACATACACTATGAGCTCCGAATAGTTGAACTTGCACTGCAGGTGTAATATATTTTGACAAAAGTACATAGACAGATTTGGATTCAGTTCATTAATTTTTGATTACATTTTTATCTGTAAGTTATCGTATTATATCGTTATCTATAATATCCATGTTGAATTAACCGTTATGAACATAGATAATAAATGGCGTTAGCGTTTTTTTAAAATAGTTTTCAATAAATATCGTAGAATTTGCGAGTTTTAATTAATCAAATTTAGTTAAAATTAATGTTTTAGTAATTGCACTATATTAGTATAAGATATTGATTTTATGTAATTTTTACTTCCAGCACAGGTGCGGGAACTTTAACATCACACGCACTTATGGCAAGTGAAAAATGACATGTTGTGATTAACGAGTACAAAAATGTGATTTACGCATTTAGTCGATATGATCACTACCTTATTCAGCAGGTTCAAAAAATTGTCATTAATGTTATTGACCATTTCCGGAGTTGTTGTAGTGCACATCACCATCGATGCTCCCGTTTCTAACAATGTCTTCCTATATTCCGAAATTAGTTTTATTATCTTGTTAATAGTATAAATTTCTAACTTTAGTAAATGGATAACTATTATGCGTTGGATATTAAAGCAATTAAAAATCGTAATGAAATAAATTCAAACATATGAATTTGTAATTCCGAGACGCAAGAAATAACGTAAGTTCAACACGACTTCCTTTATTACTAAACGTTTGAGACAAAATTTTCTAAATATTAGTTTAATGAACATAGTGAATTCCAGCTAAAATTAAATCCAAATTAAAAAATATACGGATACGGAATACATTGTTTAAAATAAAAGAAATCAACATGACTTTCGAATATTTTCAAGTTATTTCTGTAATAAGTTGGATATCCATGCAAACTATTAAATGAAGTGGTAACGTTCAATTAAGTTCGGTTTACAGGGTTTTTTTCAAATGATTACTTTCTACTTTGTTTTACTTCGAAATGAAATTATTATCTGTAAACCTAAACTGCGTACATAATTTTATATTTGTTATTAAAAAATGTAAACAAATGCTTTGATAATTCGAAATTTCACTGCATTGTTTCTGGCTTAGAATTTAGGTCGCATCCGTACTTTAAAAACTGTTTCCGCCGTTTATATACGACGCATCTCTTCGTGCATGTATATTTTACGTTTGTTTGATGTTCGGCCAAATTTTTCGAATCGAAATACACTCACAATATCAAATGAGTGGTAGACGAGGTCTGTGCTTGAAACAGGGTGGATCGATTGAATGTTGGAAAACGTCGCTGGCCGACATTACGGCTCCAGATTTCCTCTTCCCTGCGTCATCCGCATTTATACAAACATACATATGTATAGTAGAAAGATATAGAAATCCATGCACACAGTTTATATCCAATATCCAATATATCAACATATGTAGGTTATTCAAGTCCAAACTACTCTATGTATTGAAAATAAAAAATAAATAAAATACTTTCGTGAAGAGAAACTGACGAGCTATGGATAACCTTTCTTCTCATAGAGAACAAAATTTAATTTAGAAAAGTAAGTAAATTTAGTAAAATTACACCCATTTATGTTTTAAATTGGTAGGTCAAATCATTTTAAAATATTTAACAAGAAAATACAACAACCAGTTTGTTCGGTGTACATAAGTATATAGAAGCATATGTTTTTATACATACAACTGACTAGCGTATTAGCAGTCATTTTATATAGAATTAAAAGAGAATTTATTAAACCGATGTATATGATAATTTAAAATTATCTTAATTTATCTGGAAAACTACTTTTTATTAAGTTTGTAGCGTTTTTGGAGTCTAGGATGAGTCCATGAAAAAAAAATTGTTAGGCATATACCAAAATTATTTTAATGTCAGATTATTGTTTAACTGAATAGTTTTCCAATTTGTGCAAAGATTGATTTATTTATTGACAGAAGAAAATTAAATTTCGTGTAAAAAAGGACATTTCTGACATCTTGCATTAGAAGTTACTAGTATTATTTGTGTCGTTTACGGAGAGACTGTAATTGAGGTGCGTACAGCATAGAAATGGTTTTCTCGACTTAAAGAGGGCCATTTGGATATAAACATTTCTCAACGTTCAAGAAGACAATCGAATTTTGATGGAGATGAATTGTAACCAATCGACACAGTTCAATAAAACGCTACAAACTTATGCATCGATTTGATGTTTCTATTAAAGTCGTAAATACTACTAAAAATTTGAATCTGTGAAGACATTAAAATAATATTCATTGCCTAAATTTTTCGAGTATATTTGTGACGAGTTGACTTTTGTATTGTTGTATATTAGAATAGGATCCTATTTCTTTACGAGACCTGGATGAGATACTTCCAGTTTATTGCGCGTTTGTTAAATGTATTGACTATTCGTTATGCTTTCATTGTTGAACAAGAAGATATAATAGACTAGTATTTTACTCAACTGTTATCAGAATTTCTTTCATGGATTTTGTGGATGAAGTTGAGGATTTGGAAATCACATTTGTTTGTACTTTTGGAGTTGAACAATATTTCTATGGTACTTTTAATTTCTTCCTTATTCATTCTCCATTTTTTCCCTTTGAAAAGGCATCTAAATACTATAATTTGTTGGTAACAAGTCTTGGAAGAATGTGGTAGATCTCGTATAATTTCTTAGTTTAAATTATTTCGATTCTGTCTGTTACGAGTCGATTATTTATTGCATTGTTGTGTATCAGAATAGTCTCCTATTTATTTACGAAAGTTGGACGCAATACTTTCACTTTAAGGCGAATTTGTCGAATATATTGGCAGTATCTACTTGTTGAAATAATTGCCTAGTACTACGAGTACACTAAACTGTTATCAGAATTTTTTACAGATTTTGTGGATGAAAAGAGGGATTTGGAAATTTGTTTGCACATATTCATAATACTTCAATGTAAAGGATGTTTTAAATTACGCGGATTATTTTAAGAATAAATAAAATATAGATGGCGCACTGAATTTGTCTGGGTATGTGGGCATTTAAAAAGTGTGATGTATGACATTTTTAAAAATGGCTTTGTGCACGACACAACAACGCGTTCAAATTGTTGAATTATTTTATGAAAATCAGCGTTCTGTGAAAAGAGTTTTTAGAAAATTACGTGAATTTTATAGTTTACATAATCGTCCATCTGAAAGCACTATTGGTCCAATTATTAAAAGATTTCAAGAGACCGGTTCCGTGGAAGATCAAAAAAGTGAAAAATATAGTCGTAGTGGTCGTTCACAAGAAAATATTGGTTTGGTTCGTGAAAGTGTTGCTGGAGGTCCTGAAATGTCCATTAGACGACGTACACAACAACTTAGACTTCGTGGATCAACAACATGACGTATTTTATAAAGAAGTTTTAGCTCTGAAGGCCTATAAGGTTCAAATAACAGGAACTGAAGCTATTAGATCATTTAAAACGTCGTTCATTTGTTAATTTATTCAATGAACAACCAGCTGATTTTTCTCAAAAAATGATGTTTTCCAATAAGGCACATTTTGAATTTGATGGCTATGTTAATAAACAAAATTGCCATATCTGAGGTGAGGAAAATCCACGAATTATTCATGAGAAACCTATGCATCTTAAACGAGTTACTGTTTGGTGTGAATTATGGTCAGGCGGTGGAAATGGACCTTACTTCTTTGAAAATGCTGCTGGTGAAGTTGTAACTGTTAATGATGATCGATATTGTTGGATGATAACCGAATTTTTGTGGCCTGAATTAGTGAATATTAATCTAGAGGATATGTGGTTTCAACAGGATGGCACTACATCTCACTTTGTACACGAATCAATTGATTTATTGAGAAAAAAATTTCCTGGACGTGTAATCTCAAGAAACGGTGATGTTAATTGGACACTTCGATCATGTGATTTGACACCGTTAGACTGTTTTCTTTGGGGTTATGTGAAAAGTCAGGTTTATAAAAACAATCCACAATCAATTCCTGCTTTGAAAGATGAAATTATTCGTGTCATTGGTGAGATAAAGTCACAATTAAGTCAAGATGTCATTGAAAATTTTAACAAAAGAGTAGACGTCTGTGGAGCTCCAAGAGGAGGCCATTTGGCGGATAGTATTTTTCGCATATAAATGTCATAGCTTATATTTCAATTACCAATAGAAAGTTTTTGAAAGCGATTACAAATTATGTGTTTTATTTATTCTTAAAATAAACCGCGAAATTTAAAACACGCTTTATATATGTATTAATCTGTAAATGCGTAGAAAAGATATGGCAGCTCTGCCAGCCATGTATTGACACTAAAACTAATTGAGATGAGATATAATTAGTCAGACTAACAAACGTATCGTGAGAATTATAAATGTTTAAGTAAATAAAATATAATATCCACACAAATTATTTTATCGTAATATAAGGAAAAGTACACAAATAAAAAGGGTTCTATGGCGCCCTGAAGATCTCCTTCATTCATTCATCCATTCTTCATTTTTCCCTGCGAAAAGGCGTCTAGACGATTAAAAAAAATAATAATTTGCTAATAAGAAATTATGAGGCGCCCCAAAAATTTATACCATTAACATCAGATGAAAGATCAAATTTAAAGTGTATACATTCATACATGCGCCCACTATCATCAAGAATATAGAAGTATAAATATAGAATAACAATATTTCCGATACATCTGTCTATGTTTTGCACAGTAATATTATTGCATAAAATACATACGTATTATATTTCGCAAGGAGTACAAGTATTTTGTTATTTTATTTAACTTTTCGTGGTAGATATATGTAAATATACAGTTTGGAATGTACTGGTTAGTCCAAGAAGACAAATTTCCTATTTCCATTGGATTGACCAGAAAGTTTATGCAGAATTTGAAGACAATTTTTTGTATTTGGATTAATGACTTCTTTACATTTTTTTTAGTAACTTCACGATCCTTCTCTTGTAAAAGTTTTGCTTCGTTTTCCATAGAAAAGGGATCCAAATGGTTTTGCGGAAATACCAAGGAAGTCAAAGTCATACCATCAAAGGAGTTTTACAAAGATTGAAATAATTGGTAGTTGTAGATATGAGGCAGTTCCAGTAACTTTTGGAAACCTTTAAAGAATCACATGGTCTAGCATTACCGTACTGAAACATTATTCCTTTCCGATTTGCAGTTTCCGAGTACTTTCTAATTTCTATCTTCAGTTATTTTGTCTGAAAGTTATACTTATTTAAATCTGTATTGAAATAGCTCATAATATAAAATTCCTTTCCGGTTCCATCAAACGCAATACATAATCTTATTTGAATGAAGACCTCGTATCGATCTTGTTCATCAGTTTCGTGCCAGGACAGTTTTCACATTATTATAAATAACTTATTTTCCCTTTCAAGTTGTTCATCGCTAGAAAAAATAAGAATGTCGAGATTTTTCATTTTACCAAGCTTACGTAGATGCTCTGGAATTGTCGATTGGTCTATATTTAATCCGAGATTTTTCGAGTTGTGAGTTGTGGTTTCGAAACAACAATCTGTAAGAATTGGTGGACCAGAGCGAGGAGTCTCTTCGAGATTTGTTTCTTCTAAACAAAATTTAGC
This sequence comes from Dermolepida albohirtum, assembly GCA_031893035.1. Classification (NCBI taxonomy): domain Eukaryota; kingdom Metazoa; phylum Arthropoda; class Insecta; order Coleoptera; family Scarabaeidae; genus Dermolepida; species Dermolepida albohirtum. Next base: position 209,731 of record JAVIWB010001628.1, read on the forward strand.
AAAGACTTTCCACATGTGCGGTTGTTTATGGCATCTTCTCTATACGCATTACATTATTTAAGTCTCACTAGCACTTTTTCTTTTATGAAAATAGAATATAATTCTGCGAAAAATAAGTTTACTCCATTTCGTTTTAAATAGTCTTTTAAGATATTATCGCTTATGCTACCAAATTACTTTTACTACCAAAATGTCCGCTGATATGTCACTATTGAACACCTCAACGAGTTTGACCCACCTGTAGAAATTGTGTCCTGAAAATTGTGCCTTTACACCACCTGCAGTTAAATTCACACCAATTTTGCGATTAACTCGATACATTTTCGTTAATCACAGATGCAAGAATAAGCTATAATTTTATTAATTGTCGTTAATTTAGTCGGATACTTATGAGGGCGTTCAGTAAATATTTATGATTTGTACCTTAACGAAGTTTATATTAGATGCATAGATTTGCAATAACAATAATCATAATTTGTTAAATATTCAACAGGTAACATTCAGAAGTGGAGAAGAAATAATAAAATTACATACACTTATAAAGGCATATCCATAAATGTCAATGTCAAGCCAAACTTATGCCAAGAAGATTGTTATTCTATACTGAATATATTATAGGCACCTTTAATAAAATGTTAGTTCTTCTTATAGGATATGAATCAACTAATTCGACATTGATGCCAGGAATAGTATGAGAAAATTAGCATTTGACAACAAATTTGGTGAATCGTCTCTATCAATAACAACATTCAGCATAAAGAGACCGCTAATTGTCTTTCTTCTTTTAAAGAATATGTCGCTCAAGCAGATCGTTATAATTAGTTCCACACACAGGATATCGTCCATTCTGTTTAAAGAAAAGATAATTCAAAAATTTTCGCTAGATACGCTATAAGAGTTTAATCTGAACGCCACAGCACGAATACCAGGCTACGTATGCATATTCGAGCTTGGAGTTTGAGCTTGAGAAAAGAAAAGAGTTTTAATAGTATCAATATTGTTAAAATATTTGCATATACAAATTATAAATCAAAGAGATCTGGAAGTCGCAGCTGTCACATGAAGGACATGATCAGAAAAAGTACATTTTTCCTCATATGTCACACTCAAGTTTTCAATCGAGAATCTATGAGAAATCCCAACATTGTTAATAGCGCAAAAAGACTCAATTCTAGAAATTTGTCTAGAGCAGAACATGGCAAAACATTTGTCTGTGTTTAAATGATTGCATAAGCAACAGTCATAAATCTTGTTACAATTTGTTTACAGTAACTTAACATCAGAAAACGAGTTATTTCTGAGATAAACCTTAATGTTATCGCCGTTGGCTAATGTAGGACAATTGATAGATTTAATAAGATCATTTATAAAACTATTAAGTAAAAGTGGTCCAAAGTTTGATCCATGCGGTACCCCCGAAGTGGAACTGAAAAGTCGAGACCCAAACCCATTGCAATCTGAATAATTAAATATATTAGACAAATAAGACTGAAACAGTCTCGACAGGGATCTACCGATGCCAAAATAACTTAATTTTCTTAAGAGAATTCGATGATCAATTAAATGCACATGTAAATATTGTCCAATTGTCCACTGGCATCAAAAGATTTTAACAGTGCCAAATTGGTCATAGTAGACCTTTGTGACTTAAATCCATGCTATGCAATAGAAAGATGTTGTCTAATGCCATACACGACATACCTGTAAATTAACACTTCAAACACTTTTATGAAAGTGGTGATAACGGCAATAGGTCTCTGTGAATATCGGAACTGCCACCCTTCTTAAAAATTGGTGATATTCTAGTAATCTTCCAAATGCCAGGAACAATGAAAATTGAAAATTTTACTTAAAGGATTAGTCAAAATATAGGCACAGTTCTTCACAAGGAAACAAGAAATACCCTAATGCTATAAATTACTTCAGGGGTTGAAACGTAGTAAACGTAAAGGTAGTAAAGCAGGAGCTAAGTCAGGGAGAACAGATTCAGCAGATTTTGGTAGGAAAACGTTTGAAAAAGTTGTTTCAAATGTGTTAATAATACGCGCTGAATCACTGTATTCTTTAACAGTCATGAAGTTTTGATAGGAATTTTAGTAACACCTTGCCTTATGTGAGCAATTTGCCAAAGGGGCTGTGGACCAGCGATAAAGTTTGATTCAGTTATGCGATTATATGAATTGAAAGATAGCTTGATGTCGGTCTTGACCAATTTTTGCACTCTTTGGAATTCAAGAATTATATTGTGTGGATTTCCATTTCTTTATGGTAATAAGGTTTCAATTTCAAATTTTTTCTAATAGTAGGGGAGAACCAAAGAGGATAATAATGTTTGTGGTTTAAACGAGATTGTGGGACAGAACAGTCCAAGATAGCATATATTTTGCTGTAAAATTCCTGAAGAGCCCATTGGCGTTATCATAATTATTAAGAAAGGATCAATCCGTCGAAGAAAAATCAAAGTAGTTTACGATAATCGGCTTGGTGAAAATTGTATCTAATATTATTATTGGAAGGGAAAATAGTTAGTTTGAAGGACTTTGCATTAGGTACAGCGATATCTAGAGCGGGATGATGAATATCCTAGGTAATTAATGGCTATGAATCGTGTAAAACAGCAAAATTTGACAAACTAGATCTATTATTTATATTAGGTACATCGCTAAATTGACATGGGATTAAAGATTAAGTTTAGGATCGCAGGAACCAGATTCAGATATAAAATTAAGCAAATTTAAGTCACCGATCTGCTTACACGCTTATTTGAAATTGAATTCACAAGCAAATCAAGAAAACATTCTAAGAATCAAAATCTAAGTCGGGAGGAATATAAACCAGGACTAAGTAGTAATAATACTGAACCTCGACACTAACATAATTTTGACGATAAATAATCAATTAAAGGTGATAACATATTAAATGTTATAATATCAACGACTTTATAAGTAATATTATTAAAATTGTTCTAGCTTGAAAGTAGGTAGTATTCAGTATTTTGAACTAAAAATATGTATTTTAATAAATATAAAGGAGATGTTAAAAATATTAACGAATTTGTGCATTATATTTTACACTTATTTACATGGAAATGTAAAAACATTAGTACAATGCTTTAGAAAGTAAAAAAGGTACTTGATGTTTTGATATATTATTTAAATGTACGCTTGCTATAAAGAGAATTTATATAAGCGTAAAAATATAATGTTTGGGATGTAACTTTTTTTTGTAATTCCAAATTTACATATTCATCTAGGCTCGGCGGACGGATGAAGGTTTGTTTACAAACAGAATACAATATGGGGCAGATTTTTATTTTGCACAGGACGGAACATTAGTATCAATTAATAAGCGATCAATCGACAGTTTCGACATACGTTTTCGGTCTGATATAGCTTCCGAATCCATTATCCGTGGAGGTCATTAAAACAACATATTGTGCTAATAGTCCGGAAGATCAAATAATTCTTTTTATAGGATTGTCGGAACATTGAATGGAAACAATTAAACATGTCGAAAAGGTCAAATGATATTGGGAAAAATTACGAGACTAATAACTGCTACTTCTAATTTGAACTGAAGCATCATATATATATATATATATATATATATATATATATATATATATATATATATATATTGTTTTCTTTAATATGTGAAAAGCATTAAATATTATAATCACTGATTTAAAAAGCATCTAGCAAATTCCATGAACTTCTTGTACAAATAATGCGCATCGTTAAAATTTTAATATTTAGTGTATATAATCGGAAATGCATTATACTAAATTTATATTAAATCTAAGTACTTACTCTTAAACACTAAAATAATTTCATTTAATAACATATTCATAAAAATATATTTAAAGTTTCTTAAATTCAAAACACGTGAACCAGATATTGTTTTTGTATATTTTGTATATAATGTATAATTGTTGTTAAAATATACTATTGTATTCTTAGGCTTTGTCACACATAGAATCCAGGAGCCAATTCTTGGAATATTTAGAACCAATTCATATGCATAGTAATGATATATTAGTGTCAATAAATAGAAGGTTATCATAAAATTTATCGATTACTTTGAGAAAAGTAGAATATTTGTGTACAGATGTTCAAATGAAAATTTTAAAATCATTAAGGAGAGTATTATTATTGAAATGAAATGACTTGGAAGAGATAAATAGAATTAATAAAATGTATAACTCAAATGAATGAACTAAAAATATCAGTTATATCAAATATTTAAACTGCTTTTAATTTTCAATTTCCAATAATAAATAAACGTTTTCGAACTTGAACATGAAGCTCTTCAAATTAAAAATACTATGGTAAATTGTTACGATATTATCCTAATTATTCTGTTGAAAGCACTAGAAATATTTTTATCTGAAATATTCTCTAAACTATTGTGTCAACAATAAATGGCTTGGAATAATTACAGTTTACAAAAGAATAGTGCTAAAATTTATCCATTTAGTTCATTTAAAGTATAAAATTTACGTTTTTTAGTTTAACAGGTTTTTTTTAACCTCAAGTAAAGTATATTCTGTTTGAGTTTCAAAACGTAACTCTATGAGGTTAGCTGATCTATAAAGAATTTTTTAGTTGCAGAAAAATGTGGTAATCTTACGGTGCTAAATCTGGCGAATAAAACGTGTGCTACAATTAATCGAAGTCTAATTCGTTAATTTTTACAGTAGCAAGAGTAATTATATGGCTTCTTGGATTGTCTTAGAGGAAAATTTTTTTTTTGTTAAACCTGAACGCTTCCCTTATTTTTTGCTTTAATTTATCTAAAAGGCTTACGTAATATATGTATGCTTGCGATGGTTTTGTCTTTTAGAAGATAATAAACAAGAATGATACCTTTAGTATTCTAAGAAACAGAAGCCACTACTTTTTCTGTAGAAGAGAAGGAAACCACTATGCCGCTACTATTTGGATTATTTTGTTTCAGATTTTTATTTAAAATGTATGCGAGGGTTTTTGGACATGTTTGCAGTCCCCGATATCTTTTCACGCAATGTTTTTTTCAACATTATAGCATGAACTTTTTGAACAAGATCCGGTATAGTGCAGAGTTCAGACGTTCTTTACATGAGGCATCTATAATGGTTGTACGACTAGATTTGAACTCATAAACGCCGAAATTCATGCAACAGCATATTAGTAGTACTTAGTAACTTAGTTAGCAGTACTTAGTAACAACTAAGTACTTCTTTCTGAAAGTTTTAACAATAACAAGTAGTCATAATTAGATGAAGAAATATCTAGAATCTCGACTCCTTTATTTTCCACTATCTATATATATATATATACATATATATGTGTTCAAAGGTGAATGTATAACCATTAAAAATGCACTATGTAATGAATGACCAAAATCTGCCACGGTCCCGAAATTTTAGAAATGGTTCATGCTCTGGTGTTGAATGATCGTCGTTTGAAACCATATTATACATTTTTGAATGAGGATAATTATGAATTATCTATCCGTGAAGTGAGTATCGCGAAGACCCGATTTCATTATTATACGCCCAAAATAAAACGATAATCTAAACAACGTTGGCATAGCGGTTCTCCTCCCTCGAGAAAGACAATGGCTGTTCCATCTGCAAGAAAGATAGCGGCTTCTATTTTTGAGATGCGGAAGATATTTTTCTTATTGATTACTTTCCAAAAGGCCAAATCATCTCAGGTGCTTACTACGCTAGTTATTTCGACAAACTAGAGCAAAAAATTAAAAAAAGTTAGACAATTCACGGCCCCATATAAGTGTTGTTGTAGCAAAAATTAACGTAGGCTTTACTTTGTTGCTGAATTCGTACCAATCGCCGGATTTAGAGCTATTGGATTGCCGCCTTTTTCCACGCTTAGAAAATAGCTTCCAGAAATTTTCATCAGATGATGATGGTAAAGTTTAACTTGAGAGTTCCGAATGTTAACAAGGCACAAAGATTTTGGTTCTAAGCTTGTCAAATGTACCCAGATATCAGCGAGTTATGTTGAGAAAAAAAGTCTTTTTTCTTCTTGTTTTCATTCTACAGACTTTTCAGCCCGCTTTCACATAATAGTAATACTTTTCATACTTATTAGATATATGTATTTTGAGTAGCGTCGATTTTGCTTTAGATGCTTTATATCATATATATTGTAAAGTTTTCTTCTTGTATTAACAGAAGGTGAAATTCCTTAAACAGGGGGGTTAATAGAATCTTACCCTGTATAGCAAATATATAAATAAATAAGCTTATAATTATTTTTAAGTAAACGAAGTCAAGAGCATGACATGAATCTGATATTTTGTAGGTTAGATACCAATGATAGATCAAAAAGGGGTCAACAGTTTTATTTGTTTATTGACTTAAAAACAAAGTTGTGAAAACATGGAATTTTCCTGGGAAAAATTTCAAAGAGGATTTTATACTTTTTTATTTTATGCTTCTGTGCGGATGTTTAACTTAACTATGCATTGACTCTGGTGATTGTGGTAGAAACATTATTAAATGACATTATTTAAAACTGTTTTGCAGAATTTTAATGTGAACGTAGAAACATTTGTGACGGACTTCGTAAGCGTCTTCCATAAACGTCTTTTGTTAGAAATAATACGCATGGATTGGCGTGAATTATACCGCGAGGTTCATGGATCTGTAGACATTGATATCAAACAAATACATGAGATCTTGTGATAATACCTGACTGTGAAAAACCCCTGTTCTTTTGATTCTGTATATTTTAACAGAAGTTAAAGAAAGGTTTGCCAAATGAAACAAAGCAATGTTTAAGAAATTAACTGACAACAATTTACTCCTACGTGTCGGAAACTAAACGTTAATCAGCTTTTTGGGTGTTTCGAGATGAGCCTAAATCAACGAAAGTTGTTTGTTCTTACAGTGCTTCTAAATTACATGCGGTCGTTTTAGAGGATCGAAAAGCTGTAAATGCTGATTAATATATATATGTTTATGCTTTCCTGCCCCATTTAAACACGATTTATGTTTCATCTAGAACACTGTTTTGGGTTCCATAAAATATATAATACAAACGATTCCCCGTATTTCGTATATTTCTAGTATATTTTTTTAGGCGAACAGAATGATATTCATATAGCAAGAAATTTAAACAGATTTGTTTTCTCCGAGAATTTTTTTATAGAGGTGCAAAACATCCAATAAAATCAAAATATACGACTAAAATGCGTTGTTTGGCAAATATTTATATCAATACATAATATTTTCAACACCTGCTCACCATTAATTGAACAGAATTCGTAAAAGTTTACGTAATATGGTGTAATCGTTTATATTAGGGAAATTATTGTTTATAAATGCAGTGCTGTCTACGGAAATAATCTAAAAATATGGAACACGTGCATGAAGTTTATGATTCATATATTCGACTAAACTAAAGTTCATTTCAGTCATGAATCATCTGCATTAATGCAGAAAGCATAGCACGCGTGGGTAATACGCAAACAATGACAAAACTTTACCAAACAATTAAATTACTGTACCAAGGAAGTACAATTTGAGATGCAAATATTCACTTCTTTTCCTTGTAATATTTGGTTTGTGTCGATAAAATTTTTTTGCAGTATTAAGTTCCTTTTTTAGCATTTTAAATCGAACAAAACTTTATTAATGAATGTTGTTTAATATATATTAGCAACTAGCAATACATTTCGAATTGTTGTTTGGGTTGTTTCCGTTGTTTGTATAATCGAGGTATTCCGACGTTTCGGCAGTTATTATTCTATTGTCGTCTTCAGGGTAGTCCTGATAAGGACTGGCCTTTGTTATTATTGTAATTCTGTAATTCGTCTGGCTTGTCTGTGTCTTCCCTAATTTTGATCGGTTTTGATATTTCGAACTTTTATGTCTAACACTTAACTATTAAGCTGTTAGGGGGATATTGAAGTTACTTCTTTAAAACACGTATTTATGTTATAGGTACATGCGCAGTAAGGATGGACAGTAACCACATTTTTTTACATAACCTGTTTCCGTGGCGCAAAGTATATACGGTTTGAAATTCTTTTATTCTGTCTGTATTACCGTGGTTGCAGATCTCCGGCATTCAAATCATTGGGAGTCAGATATCTTTAATCTTAAGGCTTTGTGTTTGTTGTTAAAGATATCTGATTGCCTAGAGATAGTAGAATAAATACCGAAATGTTGGAATACCTAAATTTCACAAACGATAGAAACAGCCCAAACAGCAACTCAAATTACAATCCACGCTTGTAAGCTTTTAATCAATAGTTGGTAGTATGAGCTTTGCTTTGTAAAGTTTTCATAGTAGGCAAAGTATTACTTTGTTTATTTAGAAAGCAAAATGGAAATTCCGAGAAATGCGTTTCTGGCTATGATTTTGATTATTATATCTTTGATAAGTTTTTTTAGCTGCAGTGGTCCACTTGTAGTAATCGTAGTTCGTAAAGATGTAAATTTCTACTAGTTGTAGCAATTTATTTTGCAAATCGTAAAACTGTAAATACATGTTGGTACCTTGCTTTCGAAAAAATACGCAGCGACCATTCAAGTCCTAGTTTGCTTGAAATTCTTTTTACACCATGACAACGAGATTCTGCACTTAATGCAAAAACTATAAGTCGCTGGAATCCAATTGGTTATTCATCCACTATACATTTCAAATTTTTCTCCAGCGATTTTATTATGTTACTGATGATTGAAAATTCGATGTGTGGCAAGAGATTTTCTGACACTAATGCGGCATTGTTACATTATAGTAATATTTCAATGACTTGCCAAGAGAAGAGCCTTCTGCCTGTTCGAGGAGTGATTCCAAAGAAAGAGTGAATGTATTTTAGCTAAAGAAGATTGTTTTGAAAATTAATACAATTATTTTTTTAAATCATCACAGGTAGGAACAGGACTGCTTCGGTATGATATCAAGTGGGAAAAATTGGTATAAGCAGATAAGTTTAAAGCCTAAACTGGTGCTATATCGGGCATGCACTACGAGGATTTTAAAACAGTTCGCAAATTTCCTCTTGCTTCCAAGTAGATGATATATTCGCATAAGCGAATCCATATTCTCATTGATAGCAAGCCAGTACTAAATGTATGGAATTCCTAAGATCATGTCCAGGTTAGTATGGAAATACAAAGAACTTAGAATATAAAAGAGCTGTTATAGTGCTGAGACATTGGAAAGTTACAGGAAAGGAAAAGATTGACAAGCTTGCAAGAGGATTATTCTCACTATTTATTGATACAGAACCTGTAAAAGAATGAAATCTCGACACAAAATTTACAGGAGTAACGAATACAAGTACGAACATGGGCGAGCCTCTCGATTTGCCTACTTAGGTTGGAAGAGACGGTAGTTGATCTGCAGAAACTGGAGCAGTGTATGTGTAAACGATAGTTAAATTTGGAGGACATCAGTTAGTGGAATATAAAATATCATTGTTAATGAGATAAATAATATAACATGTATGAAATAAACGAAGGAAAAACGAATTATATTAAGGAAATACAGACTTATGGAAACAATTTCTTGTTACAGAGAGAAATACTAAGTAAGAAGATAAAAATATACAAAACTTTGATTAGACCAGTTATCACTTACGCGATGGAAGACTATGAATAGAAATGAAGAAGATTTGAAAGTAATGGGAAGAAGAATATTGGAGTAGTATTTAGACCAAATATAACAAAAGGTAGAAATATAAGACTGAAAAGAAACAAAGAAATGGAAGATGAAGGTAAGGAGAAAATATAATAAGACATATCAATATATAAAGGTTACAATGGGCAGGGTTTATAATGAGAAGAAAACCAACTGCAATGATTTGGAAGACAAGACAGTAGAGTCCAATTTGGCTCAAGAAAAGAAGAAGCTCGAAAATAAGATGGAACGATGCTCTCGAGAAATATGCAATAGTGACGGGAGTCATAGACTGAAAGTCAATACACAAGGGTATCAGGATCAGGATCCGTGAGGATTAATCCACTTGAAAATGTATTCTGTAATGCCATAATTGACAAGGATTGAATGGCTTCATGATAATGATGAATATATGTAGGTTTCATGAAGATATAAATCTAGAGCAGCATAATACAGTCCTTCAAAGGTATCTTTCAGATTGTTTATAAAAATGATACCCTTCCCAATTAAAAGGAATTTTATTTTTATTTTCATTTCATGGAATATTTGCACTTTCTTAGCACATACATACAGTCATGTGTATGAAAATAGCAGTGATCTTAAATTTGCTGAAGTATCCATTTACATGTTAAATAAAAGAAATTCAAATTCATTGAAGTCTTTATTCCAACATGTAATATAACTATAATAAAAATAAACAGGTCTTTTAAAACCAAAGAGAAAGTAAAACTATATATTCTGGGACAAATAAAATAATTGTGCATTAAAATAGCAGTCATGCCAAAATACTAACCAAATGCCATTTTTACTTAGCTAATTGGATTGAAACACTTAATATTTTCTTGTTTGACCTTTTTTGTTTATCATCTCTTGACAACTGTGTGGCAACGAGTTCATCAGCTGCCTACGTGTCTCCGCTGAAATTAATTGTCATTCGGCTTGGTATATTCTATACAGATTGTCAATATTTTACGGCTTAGCAGTAGATGTAGTCTTTTTCAACGCCATCCTTAAATTTTCAATGGGGTTTAAGTCTGGCGATTGTGCAGGACAACCCAAAATGCGAACGTTATTATCTCAAAACCATGTTTCCGCTTTACGAGAAACATGATTCGGATCGTTATTCTGCATATACAACCATCTTAGTGGCATTTCTTCCTCTGCATATGGTAGAAACACAGTGTGTTCACGTAGACATCAGCATTCATGATGCTTTCTATCTTGTGTAAATGGCCTACGCCATACCATAAAAAGCATCCCCACAGCATGGTACTTGAGCTTCCGAATTTTACCGTCTTGTTGGTGTACTTGGGTTGAAGTGCTGTCAATGGTAATCTTCGTATGTGCTGTTGGGTTGGGTACGCAACGGAATTAAATAAAACTATTTTTGATTCATCGGACCATAGTACTTTACGCCACTTTTTTTCGTCCTACTATATGTGTTCATGTGCAAACGACAATCTACTTTGTATTTTCCTTTTATTTAATAATGGTACCTTCCTACGCCTTTTCGCACGCAACTTTCCTTGAATCAATCTTCATCTAATAGTAGTGGTGCTTATACAAAAGTGTAACTCACTTTTAATTGCAGTTGAACTTATGAACAGTGTCTTTTTTGCACACGTGATAATGTTTCTGTCTTCTCTAGGGCTAGTTTTCCAGTTTCCACCACGATTCTCTTTCACTTTTCTCCAGTTCTTAGCAGAAAATGAGAGCGTATTTTGTAAAAACTTGTAGCTTTTGCCTCTATTAAGTAGATCGAGTATAATTACTCTTTTTTCCGACGAACAATGTTTTGCTCGGCCCATATTACAACAGAAATGAATGATTAAAAAATTGTTGGATATATATACAACCATGCTCAAATGTATTAGACATCTTACGAATTTATGTACATACATACATATATAGTTTATATAGTTTAGTCAAAAGAGAGGTGAGGAAAATAAAACTGTTGTGAAAATTATGTACAAAGTGTTATTTAGTAATATAGTACAATTTATCAATATTTTGTCGCTCCGCCCTTGGCCTTAATGACAGCTCGCACTCGTCGAGGCATACTTGCTACTAAATTGTAACACTCTGCCGGTGGTATTGCAGCCCATATTTCGCGAATTTTTGTTGATAATTCTGCTTTTGACAGGCATTTATGTTCCGTGATCTTAGTTTTTAAGATACGCCACAAATTTTCAATGGGCGACAAATCGGGACGTTGTGGCGGCTAATCCAACACCTCCACTGTGTTTTCCTCGAACCAACGCATTACAGTTCCCGATTTGTGGCAGGGCGCATTATCTTGCTGAAAAATGTATTGTGGAACATCCTGGTCGAATAGTTTTAGTACAGACGGTTCTAATACTTCCTCCAACATGGCTAAATAGTGTTGGCTATTCATTCGTCCATCGCACAGGTACACTTCTCCAACACCGTAGCAGACATACAACCCCAAACCATGATACTACCACCTCCAAATTTTACTGTGGGAATGACACATTGTGGTTCATAAGCTTTCCCTTGCCTACGCCGAACGTATAGCGTCCCAGGTAGTCCCCAAAGCTACCAGGCAAAAGAAGAAAGTTAGCACTTAGACAGGATTAATTTTGTTTAATGTTACATGTAGACTGAATTGCATACAACGATAAGAATATTAGTCATGAAGATGTACTTACATACCTCGATATTCGATTCATCAGACCAAAGAATCTTCGACCACTTCTCGGTTGTCCAATTTTTATGTTGTTTGGCCCATAAATACCGCTCCTTTTTATGAGCGTCAGTTAAAAGCGGTTTACGTCGCGCTTTACACCCTCGTAAACCAGCACGCTGGAGACGCCTTCTCACTGTTTGCGCAGAAACTGTTATGCCATAACGCTGTTTCAGCTCACTGGCGAGCTGTTTCGACGATTTTTTCTTATCACTGAGAGCCAGTCTTTGTAAAATTCTGTCTTCTCTAATCGAGGTATAGGGTTTTCTGTCACTTTTTGGTCTGTTAACAAACGACCCACTCTCCTGATAGCGACTAATGGTTGTACGGCATGCACATCGCGAACATTTTTTTTTTTGCAATTGCAGCTATTGATAACTTCTGGGAATGCACTAGCACTATTTGGGCGCGTTCCTCTACCGACAACTCGCGTGTTTTAGGCATTTTTCTTCAACAAATAACTGACTCAACGTGAAAAAATAGGATAATCTAATTGATCTCTACCACAAACTCACAAACGCACGTTGGTCACACACTGCTAGAATGACACTAAATTTCTAAAATCCACAATTTTTCCTTTCCACCTATTCTTTTCAATAGGGGATTAACTAGGGTATTCAAAAACGCATTTCTGTAAATACCATTAACTATTTTTACGGTTAATTTCCGTCAGACTTGGATAATACCGAGAATAAGGGTTTTTACCTGGGGTGTGTAATACATCTGAGCATGGTTGTATATATATATATATATATATATATATATATATATATATATATATATATATCCAACAATTTTTTAATCTACTCGATCTACTTATATATATATATATATATATATATATATATATATATATATATATATTAAGTAGTATTTAGCAGATATACGTGGTTTGTTCAAAAGAAAAGGTGAATTTTGAATTTTTTTGAAAAGTATTTATTTATTCATCAATATGCATTTTGTTCCCTTCAAAGTAATTCGCCTCAGATATAATACACTTATGCCAGCGCTTCTTCCAATCCTGGAAGCACTTCTGAAATGCGCTTTTCGGTATGGCCATCAGCTCGTTTTTCGATTCTGACTTTATCTCATCAATTGTGGCTTAACGATTTCCTTTCATTGGTCTCTTCAGTTTTGGGAATAGAAAAAAGTCGCAGGGAACCAAATCTGGTGAATAAGGTGGTTGAGGCATGATTAGGGTGTTGTTTTTGACCAAAACTTCACGAACAAGCTTTGATATGTGAGCTGGTGCATTATCGTGATGCAGACATGACTTTTTTTCACAATTCTGATCGTTTGAGCTGTATTGCTTCACGCAAACGTTGCATAATTTTCTTGTAGTATTCCTTGTTAACCGTACGACCTGTTGCCAAGAACTCATGATGCACCATGCCATTGTAATCGAAGAAAATAGTGAGCAAAACCTTCACATTTGATTGAACTTGGCGTGCATTTTCTCGGCCTTCTGTAAACCGCTTGTACCACTTATAAACACTTTTTTGAGACAAAGTGGACTCGCCGAATGCCATAGTCAATATTTCAAGTGCCTTGGAGCACTTTATTCCATTTTTAACGCAAAATTTAATATATATTCTTTGATCCATTTTTTTCAAAAGTTAAAAATCGAGGAACACACACAAACGTGACTAAGCTTTTCAGTTGTCAACAACAAACTACTAATCCAAATTGGCTGATAACGCCAACATATGACTAACACATGTGTACCAACATAACAAAAAAAAATTTCGATAATCGAATGTACACAGAGCGCGAAAATTCAAAATTCACCTTTCCTTTTGAACAAACCACGTATATATACATATTTTATTAAAGTATGTAGTGTCTTTACTATTCAACAAAAATGTGTCAGGATCTATTGCTTTGTCCATATTCTAGCCGATAAAATGTTTTTTAAGATTTTTCTCTGTTTTATTCCACATTACTATGGAAATATACATTTAAAACTATGTTCCGCAGCTTTTGTAAAGAATCTGTACTACAAATTTTGTTGTATTGTAAACTACTATCTCTACATGCAAGGCAATATTATTATAAAACAATCTTCACATATTTAAGTAATTAATGATACTGTCTGTTAATATGTCAACACGAACTGATTGTTCGTTTAACACTAGGTGCTGTCGCTGGTATTAATACCAGCTAATAATAAATCGATGCTATTTTAGTTCAGGCTTCTATTGTTAGAGTTTATTACTTCATTACTTTCAATAGATATCAATAAATGAAGTCTACTATTAAAAATGACTTTATTGGACTAAACATACATATACTATGTTCATGTATCGAGGTAATAAAATACTCACTAGGTGGCAAGACAAATTTCAATTAGTAAAGCTAGAAACACCAACACTCCGTCAAAGCAAGTCAGTCTGTTCGGAATTGTTTTTCAAAGTAAGGATAGAGAAAATATAGTTTGTCAAATTATAGCAGTTACATATCGCTTCAATGTTTCGGAAGTGTTTCACATCGCACGATTTGTTTTCATTGGAATTTATAGGCAGTGAGAGATATATTTGCCATAAATTCAAGGCATACTCATTTTTTTTTATTCCAAGCTCTGGCAGCAGCAATTTATTATTTTGCGTGTTTAGAGATCGGCGAGATATATCATCTCAAATAAATATATGTGTCATCAATTTGTGTAGTTAGAAGATCCATTGTTGGCTAAATATTGTAACCTTAAAACTAATGCATTAAATTATCGAATATCACTCTTTTATATAGTACATATTTTGCTATTAATATAAAATATGAAAGCAGATACAGTTTTTTCCTAAAAGAGTTTAAGATATGAGAGTAATAATTAGGGTTGAACAATCCTCCGGGTAATCAGCTCTATTAAAATATACAGGAACTATAATTAAATGTGTTATTTGTAACATTAATATTTTGTCGTATGACGTTATGGATTGCCAAAGACACACTAAGAGTAAACGCCTCGTGTTGTATGCAAAATGTCAAACACCATATTGCAAATTTGTATTTGATTTTTTATTATGTTAACTGCATGCAATATTCTTCAACATGTAGTGGATAATGAGAGCTTCCGTCAGTTTTGGAGCACACCGTATTGAAGGTGTGGAATATATTTGCAGTATAATTTACCACGAGTGATAAATACGATTACGGACCTTATAAAGACGGGGGTTAGAAAGTAAATAAATGTGGTTTTCGGTTAATGAAACTACAGATGACAAACAAAAGATGTTCTGAATGTATTAGTACGCACTTTAGACTTCGTTGTCTCTTTTATATGCAGTAAAATATTGCAAAAAACAAAAGTGGAATACATACAGTACCCGTAGCATGTTTGCTTAGAAATTCATTCGGTAGAATATATTATAGATATCTATCCAAAAGAAATTAAATTAGTAGCTTCTATCAAATAAGTTTCTATTAAATTTCTCAATCGCGTTTGCAAATTTAAAAAATTTTTGTGCGGGCATTACTCTGCCACTACAGTTGGTATTAAATGAGATGAGAAACGTGGCTTTAAATAGTAATATAGTACGAGAAACAGTTTCACATTAATAAACCTTGTATTCTGAAATTAATAAATTTATAAGAAGTTTGAGTAATTCAATTAAACCAACAACTATTTACATATATCGAAATTCACACAAATATAGCAAATACCGAAAATTATTCGATTGGTTTAGAAGCCATTGCCCGATTAGAAAACAGCAAAATCTTTTTAAATAAAGCCCTGAGTAAAGTACATCGGTTGAAAACCTAGTGGAATTCTACCAGATAATGTAGGTACCCGTACAACTGATAAATTATACGAGTTTTAAATCTGAATACCGATTTTAAAACTATGGTGAGTATAGAACAGTGTTTAAGTAAAGTTATTAGAGCAAAAGTGTTGCTAAGCACTTTTTTAAATTTGCGAATATTACTTCATTAGACATAGAACGCTCATTTTCTAACTATACAAACATATTTTCACCTTATCGTAGGCGTTTGGCTAAAGCAACAGTGGAAAGTATACTGATAATACAATGCTACACACCATTTTCACTTCAGAATACATCAACAAGTAAGAAATAAAAAGGTACCTAATACATTAATTATTTATTCTATTTATAACCCATCTATCTAGTCTTTCCGGCCAGGCTGTACACCACTGCTAACTCGGAGGTTTGTTCAACGTTAGTAATAATTAATTAAATTTAAATTTTTACGACAAGTAAAGGAAAGATTCTTATACATATATACATGTGTGGTTTCACTATAGTCAATATCAGTGTATATTTGATTACTTTTTTGTAGCTTTATTCAAAAGGAAAATCTTCCAAAACCGTAGATATCGATTCGACTTAAACTTGATAGATATGTAGCCACTGAAGAACGTCCACGAATCATTTTCCGTATGACTAGTGTTTTAAGAGGGTAAAAGCAACACAAAGCCGGGTGATTTTTATTTTGTAAATTCCTCCGTAATCGTTTCGAGAAAATATTTAGTGTTATATAAAAAGTATATAGTCGGTTTAAGGGTGTATGATTTCAAATATGCAATGGTATTTCTAGATCCATTTTGTATATGAAGATATTGAATACGATGAGAGAGTTTCTGAAGAGAATTTGGTTATTGTCGCACCAGTTTCACCACCAGTTTCATATTAAATTCGAATGTCAAAAAATTGAAGTCGAATTGTCAAATGCAAATGTAATAATAATAATAATAATAATCTTTAATGCCCAACAGTTACACATACTATTTACAGGACATAATACACTTAAAAATAAAATTAAAATTAAAAACAAAAGTAGGTGCAGTTAATGTAATACAAAGAAAAATAAGAATTCAATTAACAAAAAAATGTACACACTTATAATAATGTAATCCAAGTCCAAAACTGAACGAAAAATAATAGATGCAAATTAACGAAAGGGATCCTCGCATAATACATTGGCATTTCTGGACATATGTACCAGGGGAGACTTGTAGAGAACATTGGTTCTTGCCCTAGCTATTGAGAAGGTTGCCGATGATCTAGTGTCAAAACTATGCACGAGGAAATCTACCTGGGACAACAGCACCGAAGAATCAATAAAATTATTTATTAATTTATAAAGACAACCGCTACTAGCTTTCTCCCTGGGTATACCAAGAGAATCAAAATTGTGCCTAGCAAGTAGACCCTTATACGTCGAACCAAAGGCAGGATAATGTCTATCAATCCTGTAGGATAAATATTTAAGAAACCTCTTTTGAACAAGTAGAGCTTAATTTGTTACAGATCTGCAATTTGTGTTTTCTACACATAAACCGTAGTCTCTCATAATTTAGAAGACCACTGTATGTGTTTACTTAAGTGGATATAAACATAATATTTTCTGCTCTGTTGTGAACTGGAATAGTATAATGTAAACGAATGCTTGGTAAATTTAATTGTGGTCAATCTAATGGCGTTTCCTATATTGTATTGGATAAAAAATATTTAACGGATTGTAGTACTGCATATATAATTATTTACTATGAATATAATAATTAACATTTAAGATATTTTTACGTAATCAGTGAATTTCTCATAAACAATTACTCTTATATATATATATATATATATATATATACTTCAGTTAGCAACTGATTGGAAGATTGTGCTTTACTTCTTAAAAAAGATAGATAGATTATTTTGGTGACCATGAAGTCTATTTTACAAATTCATTGCCTTCTTCGTATTTTGTTAGAGGACGCTTTCTTGATTATTCTTTTAATTAGATTTACCAGTTTTAGAGCGTTTTTTTATGTCGAGTTCCGATTCATCTTCCATTTGTAGAAACTGTATTTTTCTTGTTAAGTCCTAACGTTGGCATAGTAATGTGGATAGTGGTTTCCTCTTCTACTTTGAAGAATCTATATATGGTCTCTTCTATTAAGCTCTTATTACTTATATGTTTGTTGAACTTATAATGCCTTATTAATAGATCTACTATCTCCCTAATAGACTTTTTGTTTTTACTCAGCAGGTTCATTGGGTGACCATTTCCCAAGGAGCTATTTCGTCTGCGTTTGGCGTGTTTTTTCATCTGTCCTGAGATCTGTTTCCAACACAAACTTTTCCATGGTCGTTTTGATGCTTCTTTTTTACAAAGCTGCAGAGGAATCCAATAATATGAAAGTGTCAGTAGCTTTCAAAGCTTGTCGAACTTCTTAATTTGTTGTCAAAGATGGCTATGATTTTAAGTTCTCCTTCAGTAACAAATGCTAAGGTTAGAAAAGGTTGATTAGAAATTACATTATCAGAAGCCTCGCTATTTACTATTAGTAGACTTACTATCATTTTAATAGACATTTTGCTTTTACTCCGAATGTCTGGTGTAAAATTAGAGCCCGTTTCCTAGGGTGCTGGAAGATTCTTCCACCCGTCCGGAAATTTATTACAACTTTTTAATGGTTTTACTGATTCTTTTCGCAATGCTGCAGAATGTTTCAGATACATGAAAACCACTGACAAAATTTATAGAACCAGTACATGGGCTTTTCATTAGCTAACCTATGTTATTGTCACCTTTTTGCAGTTACTCATTAAGGACAGGTGTGCAATCCCATATAGGTTTAGAATTTACTTGCAACAAATTAAGCGCTACCAGTATTGCTTGGCTGCTGGAGAAAATGGTCATCGTGCGCCTTGCCTCATCTCGTTTATTAATTTCAAGGTGACATAATCGGGTTACTTCTACTTAAAATACTATAGGGTTTTACTTCTCCACTTTACTCTGTCTTGGAGATATTTGTATAAGCGATTGGTTTTGCATCTGAAACTTCTGTGGAATATATTTTTACTTTTCGCAACAAATAGTGAAAAGTTATTTTTCGAATAGTTTTGAAGATGTTTGACTAAAAAAGTTATTTATGTGTAATTTATCAAAAAGACCTAATAGCATAATTTGATAAGACGACCTAATAGCAGTTGTACTTATTTAACATACTTTCTTAATTATGTTTGTGAAATAATTAAAAATCTACAATTTATTGTCATTCATTATGTTACGCATGTAAATTCATTCAGTCAGTTTTAAAAGATTAATTTTGTTAATATATCGCTGGTATTTTGTAATATGCCTTCCTTATAAGTGTTACTTTTAATTCTTTCTCCTTTCTTTATTCCTGCATAACTTTTTGAATGGGGGCACCTGTATACGTCATTGTCCGTTAGGAGTGAACGCTTCTCCGGTCCTAAAAATATTTCAGCGTTGTTCGGGGCGAATTTCTCCGGGATAAATACTCTTTGTGTTTGTGAAAAATTACTTCAATGTTTGCATAATTCTTTACGCGTATTGTTTGCGAACAAAATGGTGCAAATGCCTGAAGGACCTCGTTAGTATTCCGGAAAGGAAGCGACATGACCCGCTGACGTTTATTCTTAACTCGACCAGCGACGACCAAGGAACGTGCGGAAAGAAAAATCCTTTTTTCTGAAAGCACCTATATACTGTTGCGCAGAGTAAGCCAATTCTAAAATAAAATTAAATGTTTCTCTTGGCAATTATTAACTCCAAATACACGTAGGCTGAATAATTCAGTCTACTAACGCCAGAAATATTACTGTTAATTTGGTAGTTTCTCTTTCTAGTTTTGTTGTATTTGAACATTTTCGGAATACTAAAAAAAACTGTATATGACAGATGTTCTTATCTAAAATTATAATGACAGTTGAACGTATACACGATATGTATGTATTCAAGATCAAAAAGAAGTCGGAAAACATTAATTCTACTATTTATTATTAAGATAATATAGATTTGAAGGTGGCGAAATCAAATTAGTATTCGCAAGTAAGGATAAAACAATGTCTGCAGTCAGCATTAATTAATATCGAATAATATTGTAACTTGTAATTAATACAAACGAATTATTGTTTATTATGCGATAATTTGGTTCATTCATATCGATGCTCTGTAGTGAAGCTCGGTATTCTAATAATAACAATAATAATAGTAATAATAATAATGTTTATTTGTCCAATAGTATAAATAACCATTCAAAGAGCAAATATGAGGTATGGCAATTAAATAACGAGATTGCGTTCCTTCTACCGCGCAACCGCATTGGACGAGGCTGTAATTGGAACGTCATTGGCCTTGATATTTCCCAAGCACCAAACCATAGTTTCGTCTCTCTGTCTGCTTTAGTTTACTTTCGAGCTTTAATTGTAGAGGACACTGTTGCTTAGTAGTGGCGATAGGTAGTGGTAAGTAGTGGTGATAATGGTTGACATAAAAATCGAGCAGAGAATTAACCTGAAATTTCTTGTTAAATTAAAAAAATCGCCAACATAATATTTACAAATGTTAAAGGAGGTGTTTGGTGATAATATCATGTCAAGCGCGTGAGTTTTTAAATGACGCAAACAGTTTTCTGAAGGTCGGGAAGGGGTCGAAGATGATGCACGTCTTTGTCGGCCTGTGATTGCAAGACCTGAAAGGAACGTTCAGAAAATTAAGAAATTGTATAGAAAAACCGACGACTGAGTATTCGGATGATTGCCGATATGGTAAACATTAACAAACAGTAAGACACATTATGCATGATGAATGAATTAATTAATTATCTGTGAAGCAGTTTTTAGCGGAGAAGCGCATTGCTGTGCTTGAGCATCCTCCGTATTCACCAGATGTCGCACTATATGACTTCTACCTGTTCACAAAAGTGAAAAGTGTATTAAAAGGAACACATTTTTAGTATCTTGAACATGTAAAAGCAAAAACGGCGGAGTTGTTGAAGAGGCTGATAATTGCAGTGTTTTGAGCAATAGAAGACAGGTACATATATCGCGGTGGGTAGATAGGAGAGGAGAGTATGTTGAAGGGGATAAAAGTTAAATATATTTTTATTTGCAATAAATAACATTTCTCACACCAGTCTCGTTATTTAATTGCCACTCCTCGTATACACCAAGATCTTTAATTATAGCGCTAGTTGCAAGAGGCTTATCAGGCATAAAATAAGTTGTTGGAGAAAATTTAACCCTATATATAATTTACAACGCATTTGGAATAATTTAAAGTTAAATGATTTTCATTACACCATCTTATAAGACCGTGCATATTACATTGCAAATGCTCACTATCGATGGGACTGTAGATATCAGAGAGAATTTTAACATCATATGCATCTTGCCTATGGAGATGATAAAAAATCTTCTTTGCTAGACGATAAGGTTGTACACAAAAAACGCAAAGTAAAGTTCCGAGATTAGAACCCTTGATATAGGTATGTATGTACTCAGAAGATGAGAACCCGTTACAGAAGACGAAATTCATTCTATTAGTGGTATATGATATAGTAAGTTGTATAGGGCGTTTAAGAGCTTGAGAACTTAAAATGATAATACAAGACAAAAATATTGTTGGAATGAAATTTTTTATTATAATCTGGTAGATGATTTCATGGCATTTATTTTTTAAATATGATTTCCGGCATACATATGTCCGCCGCGGCTAAGAGTTACATGGTTCATTCGATCAGTCCAATTATTGACTACTTTTTCAAATAAATTTGGCCGTATGGCGTCAATTGTGGCTTGAATATTGGCTTCCAATGCTTCAAGAGTTGCTGGTTTGTCGGCATAAACCAATGACTTAACATAGCCCCGTAAAATGTAATCCAGAGATGTTAAATCGCACGAACGAGGGGGCCAGTGAACAGGATCACTTCTGGAAATAAAGTTGTCAATAAATTGATTTTGCAATAAATCGATTGTTAAGCGCATTATATGGCTAGTTGCGTCGTCTTGTTGTAACCAAATGTCGTCGATGTTTAGCTGATTAATTTTTGGAAACAAGAATTCAGTCAGCATGGCTCGATAGCGCTCGCCATTCACCGTAACGGCAGCTCCTTCCTTATTTCGAAAGAAATAAGGACCGATGATGCTGCCAGCGTGTAAATCGCACCAAACAGTCAATTTTAATGGATGTAATGGTGATTCGTTAACGGTTTAAGGATTGTCTTCGCTCCAAATACGGCAGTTTTGCTTATTGACGTAGCCATTCAACCAAAAATGAGCTTCATCACTAAACACAATGCTTTGATAAAAATGCTAATCTTCGGCCAGTTTCAAATGAGCACATTCAGCATAAATGTGACGCAAACGATGGTCGTTTGGCTTCAATTCTTGCAGGAGCTATATTTTATAGGCACGTAAGCCAAGATTCTTACGTAAAATTTTCCACGTAGTCGAAGGGCAAAGGCCAACAAGTTGAGAACGACGATGAACCAACATTTCGGCGTCTTCTTCAATACTTTGCGCTACAGCAGTAATATTCTCTTCGGTACGCACATTTCTTTGTATCGTTGATGGTTTTGAATCGAGAAGAGCAAAATTAATGCGAAAACGATCAATAACTGCACGAATTGCTTGCTCACTAGGCCGATTATGTTGACCGTGAAATGAACGAAGTGCTCTATGAATTTCGTGAACAGATTTATTCTTTTCAAAGTAAATTTCCACAATTTGAAAGGATTCTTCTGGCGCTAAACGATTTATGATGACTTGCAAAACCTTACTGAACAGACTGTCAACACAGTTTGACATTATCAGCTGTCAAACCATAGTTATCGATATCGATAGTTCTTAGGCAGCTTAAAAAACAGCCTTTATAAGAGAAGGATTACATTCAAACAAAATTAATTTATATAATTATTATTATTATTATCTGGATAAGATTTGGCTGATTTTTCTATGAATGATGAAAATACTATATTTTTTATGATAACATAGTAATTAGCTAGTCTCTTTTGCCATATTTGTGATATATGGTAAATAAACTCTTTTTGTCGTTTGTCACTTAGGCTGTTATTTTAAGTGTAGCTTTGTTAATGGCTCTACTTGAAAATACATTATTTTTTTAATGTGCTTCAAGTAATAACTATTTCTTGTATGTTCTTTTATCTTTTAATTGTTGCACGCCTTATATGTGTTACATTTCTGTAGATTTATTGTAAGGTTCCGTTGCTTACTGTTTTTCACAGTTAATTTAATTTTGGAATAAATATTGGTTATGTTATTGAAAGTCATGAAGCTTTTCAGGGTTATGTATGTATGAGTTACTAAAATTCAAAAATGATGAATTAAATTTTTAAAATCAATTCTCATTTTTGAAATACGCATTAATTGTTCTGATCAGTGTAGGGAATAAAGTATTGTAACTACACTACCGCTTACGGAAGTATGGACAGCAACTATATCAAGCAATAACAAGAAAAAAATAAAAAATATCAACGAAATTGAACAAAAATTAATATGTATTGATTCTTTATATAATAAAAATTAAAATTACAATTCATTAAATTTATTCCTAATATATATATATATATATATATATATATATATATATATATATAATTATATACATATTATATTAATTATAGTTTCCTTTCATAGAAGAAACCACCATTCGTGGTAACTGCAGCTTTTGTTATTCGACGCATTCTTTCTATTAATTTTCTTATTACATCTGGTGTAATGTTATTCCATTCTTTTTGTAAAATATTCCAAAGTTTTTCCTTTGATGTTGGACATTTCTTTCTAACTTTTTTATCGAGTTCATGCCATAATAATTCAATGGGGTTGAGGTCCGGACTTTGAAGTGGCCATGTCATTACTTTCAAAATATTTTCATTTTTCTTCGCTTTAAGGTAATTTTTACACAACAACGAGGTGTTTGGGATCATTATCATGTATAAATTCAAAATTACTTCCTATTAATCGCAGACCTAATGGTAAAACGTGATTTTCCAAAATTTTTCGGTAATTTTCCATGCTCATAACACCATCTATTTTTATCAAATCTCCCGGCAAATGAAAAACAGCCCCAGACTACAACAGAATCACCCCCACCGCTGGAGCTATGCAATCCGGCAACATTTTTCCTCGCGTCGATCGTCTGACGAAAATTCTTCTCTTTCGCCCGAACACTTCAAATTTCGATTCGTCACTCCACAGTACGTTCTTCCATTCATCGATTGTGCAATTACGGTGAAACCATGCCCATTGAAGTTGTTTCTGCTTATTTGCACATCGTAATAATGGTTTCAAAGAGGCAACGCGACCGTGTATATTTGCTTCCACTAATTCTCGTATCACTGTATCACAATTTCTAGACTTTAGTCTCTTCTTAATGACCGTATCACTAATTCTGATTATATATAGATGGAATTATCGTACAATGCTATTGAGATGCAATATCAGGTAATTATAGTTATTGTTAGATACAATTGTTTCTATCAT